>JBBPTU010001079.1:0-14857 GCA_038094295.1 Tylopilus aff. beelii | reverse complement strand
ATTCGAGCAGCATATAGACGGATATCCCAATCGGTGGACAGTCACTCAGCAAATCCTCCAGCTTGTGAAGGATAACGTACATGCGCTTCGGAGGAACTATCCTGACACCATCGAGCATGATGGCGACACACTAGGATCGTTTCCGCGTGTCCGGATTGTGCGAGGTTCGGAGGCTGGCGAACTGTTGATTTCAATGGTCTCAAAAGACGTGATGGCAGGACGACTTCCCAATTTCGACTTTCAACAAATCCCCAACACGGCGTTACATGATGCGATTCGCAGCTTCATATCTGATGAGAATATCCTTGAAGTTTCCGATACGGACAAGACAGTGGAGGAGTACGCCAAGGGATTGCACCAGAGCTATTTATGGAACGGGCTATTACTCCTTCGTGGCCTCCTGTCCTCGAACATTCTCTTATTTGCGCTTTCGGAGAGGAGATGGCGTGTCGACTATGGCCTGCTTCCGCAGCAGCGAGATCGTGATGCATATGGCAATTTAATTAAACCACCAACGATGCTCGCGGTTCCATATCGAGCTAAAGATGTGCCAGCACCAAACACCCAGTTCGGCCATCCAGACTTGACGATCATTCTCACGTGTCTATCCTACTACTATGCTGGCCTCACCGAGGAGCAACTGCGGGTCGCGTTCCAAATTCTGCTCGACCAAGACGACCCGTCCGCGGAATACAAGCTTTGGATCAAAGATTGCGAGTCACTACCGGAGTCGCTTCGGAAACTGAGCGACATCAATACGAAGTCGTCGGAGAAGTGGGACAACATTACGTTTCCACTTTTCTTCAAGAATCAAGCCGTGATAGACTTCTACCTGTCGCGAGTAGTGTTCCCGAGGGAAGCGAAAGAATTCCCATGGAAGCTGTGTGGGTCTAGCTGGGATCTAGGGGAGAGGCGAGAAAAGCTCGTCACTGGTGGGTGAACTTGCAACCGATAACGTGAATTTGTGACTGAGTTACACGTCAGGATTCTCTGGGACGAGTGACTGTCGATGGCTGCTACCACTGTCTGTGGTTCAACACGAGCTCGAGCATCAGCGAGGAAGTAGCGCAAGCGTTCTTGCACGACTGGTGCAGCAAGAACAAGAAAAGGACACGCAAGATTACATTCTGATTTACGAAAACGGGAAACGGCTGAGTACGCTCGAGCTTCTCCGACTAGTAGCCTCGCAACGACCTGTAATTCGTGTCCTGTTAGATGTCGGGGCACAGGTGCTCGACTTGTCCAATTGCCAAGTCGCCAAAGCATGGCTCGACGAGGTCCGTGATGCGGAAGCAGCCATCTTTTTCGACGAGAACGACAACCCGATGGTACTGCCACGGAATAGCTATGGTCAACCACTGTCATCGTCACTATTTTGTCAGCAGTTGGAAAAGTGTGTCATCTATCTAGACCATCCACACACGAGAGGCACAGACCTCAAATTCCCTGTCGGATCGCGGGCAGCTGTGACATTGGGCCCAAAGGTGACGAAGGATGCTCTGGTGCAAGGTTCGTAAGCGTGTTTTGGTCAATTTGAAATCTCATTGTCTATCTTAGGCTGCATGCGAATGCGGAAGCTCGGTCACGGACATACTGTCATGTTCTTCGCACCACCCGGAGTCGATCAGAACATTCGAACCGTGACCGGAAAGCAAGATCGGGACGTCGCGGTTACGATCAGTGATGTGTTGTGCTGGACTATACGAGAGACGTGGGCTGATATTGAACACCGGGCACCTTACTGGGCACAACAAGGGATTGATCATCAATCGAGAAACAACGCTTTGGCGGGTTTCTGCAACAACGAGGTGTTGCCAAAGCAGCTGTCTGACGCATGGCTCCAGCCAAATTGCAAGTCGCTGGCAGAGCTATACGCACCTCGCAAAATGGAAGGCGTGGAGAGTGACTTATCAACGGTTCCGGGGATGCAGCAACGGTGCAAGGATCTCGGTGTTCTGTCAATTCCCCGTGGAGGGCTGGAAGAAGAACAGGAGCGGGAGGTGCACCGCGAGCGAGAGCGCGAACGAGAAGTGGAGCTACCTCCCCGGGCGCAACCAGCGGAACATCACCTTCATCCGGACGTCGTGTCATTCGTCAAAACTGGCGTCATACCCTTGCTTCGCTCCAGCGGCGCCTTCGTTCCTGTCTTTACAACCCTCGACCGTAGTACTGCAGCTACTCGTGATGCAGACGTCTGGAGTCCATTTATCCTGGCTACCGCAGATTTCAGCAGGACCATCAAACCCGAGTCGACCAAAGGGACGATGGACCAGTACCTCCGACATGTCCAGTGGATTCTCTCAAGGAAAACGGATCGAGGTCCGGTGCTGGTGATACTGAGCCCGTTCGAGGTCAATCTCCTCATGGCAGACATTAGGGCGAGCAAACACGTCCATCTCCATTTGTATGCGCCTCGGACTGCAGAACGCATGAAACCGTCGGACGATCTGAGGCTATATACGATCCCTCCGTTACCCTCCGACTGGACACCGCCCTGGGAACCGATCGACCAACTGAACGTATTCGCTGGTCAGCTCTACCTTCGAGATTATGAATCGTACCTTCGTCTCTGCCATTTCCTGGGGGTGCCGACGAACGAGTCGCCGAGCGAGAGAAGAAAAGTTGGACGGAATCTATTCAACGTCCCTTGGAGTTTCAAAAAGACAACAAAGACGTTTGAGAACTCGCCTCTGCCAACGGTGATGGTGTTGCTTGGGATTCGGAACCGAGGGCGACCGTTCGACCACATGCACATGGGCAAGATTCTTCAGGGCCAGATACTGAGGGAGGACGACCGAGGATTTGTCATCGCTGATCCTAGCACTCCTCTACCTTCAGGGGTCGAGGGTAAATCTGTGTTTCCTCGACTACCTAAACGAGGATTAGAGGTGGTCGAAGACTCTGCGGAAGGAGGGCCGTCACAGAAGCGTGCACGCACCAGAGAGGCGACGACCACGTCCCCAAACGACAGTCAAGATCGTCCTGGATCCTCTTTTGGGTCCAAGAGAACCTTGGAGGCAGCTGATGGAGATCAAGAGTCCCAGCCAAAGCGTCCGCGTATCGCACTACAAACTCCGAGTGCAACGAGCTCGAGCATCACTACACCCTCCCTACTCGCTGTCAACGACAACGCCATGCCTACAATAAACCAACCGACCCAACCGACCACGTCGTTGCCCCAAATTTCCGACCAGCTTCCTGACGAATGAGTTCATGGAATGAGTAGCCAGCACGTCGGACGATTTCGACCCATAAGGGTTGTTCAGGCCCGAGGACACAGATATCAACTTTGAAGATTTCCACACGTGGTTCAATCCAGGTGATCTAGATATGTGATAAAGGAGGAGAGAAGGAAGGGGGCTGGGTGCTTACCGATCGAGTGTTGCTTTTGGGACCAGCTGCTGGCACTCTTCCCGTCCATTACAGCCTTTATTATGCGTTTTTTTCTTCTTCTTTCGTCCCGCTCTTATTCCCTTGATGTTCATTTTCTCTGGGGCCCTGGTCTCGTGGTTTTATCGCACTCCTGACTCCTTTGTTTCGTTCTGTTTTTTACTCGTGTTTCGTTTGCTTGACACTGTACTGACATGTACGCTCGATCTGATGTATGAGTATCTATTTTTGTGTCCCTATCAAACACATCCCTGGTCGAGCACAGATGGATATCCCCCGATAAGCATGCTACAGAAAACGAGTATTATGGACAGAATAAAACGAATATAAATTAGGCCAAACGTCGGCATATGGTGCAACGTAAAAGCGACTGCAAGTGTCGTGACTCGTGAAGAGAGAGGTACGCGTGGAAAACGAAAGCATCCAAAAGAGATAGAGACAAACATGCCTCATCGGTTCTCGGTTGTGGCCATCTTCCGTCGTCGCTCGCCCACTTTCCAGATCACGTCCTTGAGCTCTTGGACGACATCACCGCTGGGGCCCCATCGTTCGGGAGCCTCGCCCTCTTCCGGACCCGTGCCTGACTGCACCGCCTCGCGCTTGGCACGTGCTAGCCGAATCCGTTCCTCCCTGCTCAGCCGACTCCGTTCACGGGCAAACCCGGCCTGTGCCGCCTCCCCCTCGAACACCTGCTCGATGCCCGGTGGGGGCAAATGTGCCGCCGACGTCGCCTGCAACAGGTGTGCGGATGCGTCGTCCGTCGGGTTCGGGTCTGTGTCGGGGTCGACGTCCGGCGCGAGCGGGAGGCGCTCGCCGTCGGGAGAGAGAACCGTCAGACTCACTTTCCCCTCATCCGCTCCTCCCTCCTCCTCCGCCCTGTCCCTCTCCCCGTCGCACCCGTCCTCGGCGTCCTCTATCGGTAGCTCCTCCGACGTTGGCGGGGTCGGCGGTGCGAGGACACACAGCAGTCGTTCCCGTCCACGTTCGCATTCCCGCAGGGCAAGTCCGAGCTCGCGCCGGAGGCGCTCGTAGGCTTGGATCGCGGGGTGGTCCGATGGGTCGGCGTAGCCCGTGCTGGCACTGGTGCCGGCGCTGGTGTTGGTGCTCGTCCCTCCCGCGCCCACCCCAGCCTCCCCGCAAGATGACATCGACGGGTGCGACGAATGCCCAGGCAACCTTGAGGGGCGTTCTCCTAACACCCTCACGCACCGTCCCAATTCCTCCCGTGCATCGTCCAGCGCAGCTGCGATTGCATCCACGTGCAACACGAACCGCGCGAGATGGGTCGGCATGGGCGCGAACGACACCGCTCATTCGAGCGCATGTGATAGCGGGAGCAAGCATCGTTTTGAAACAGGAGGCGAGGCCAACGAGCTCGGGGTGTTGACGCCCGACGAGGGTGCGTCCTCGACGTCCACATCGACGTTTAAATGCCGCTCTTCGGCGTCCTCGACGACCTCGGCGAGCCGTGCAGACGCGTCTGCCAGCGTCGACGTGAGTAGACTCATCACCGCACGCATGTCCTCCCAGTATACCTCGTCTTCGTCGTCCTCGAACCGCAGCGCGAGAAGATGCGAACAGGCGAACCGCTTCGAGGCGAGCACATTTTGGAGCAATTGGCGGAGGGAGGAGAGCGATGTGGGATGGCGCGTCGTGTGCATGCTGGTGTACTTGGATCCGGGAGACATCGTCGTCCGGGGTTGCGTCGAATCGATACGTGTGAGCGACGGGGGTATGCCGCCGCGATGGGACAGCTCAAGTGCACGTAGGCCGTCGCGAACTCGATTTCGGTATAGACCCAACGCCGCGGTAGCAAACGTTTTCTTGTCTTCGTCCCCTACCAATGACGACTCTGCTGTCACCATTCCCTCCTCTTCCGCCGATACGTCCGCGAGTAGTTGTGAAGATGACGAAGGCGCGTTCCGTGATCGTACGCGGACCGGCGAAGGCGACATGTTCCCTAACAATGTGCTAAGGTCTGATTTCCGTCTCTCTCTCCGTTGTGTTAGCGCTGACGAAGTGCCAGCAAGGGCGAGCAATGTATAAGATCCATTTCAAGTCGACCGCTTCTTCGTACGGTCCGTCTGCACGGTACCACGTGACGGTGAACCTGGATGTGAGAGAGATCGATGGGATCGTTGATATGAGAGAATGTTGGTTTCATCGGTGAAAGTGGCGCATACATCCCGGAGAGCTGGGCCAGCCCGGAGGGCGACATGATAGCAGATAACAATTGCCGGACGTTATCGCACTGGGTTTGTGTCGTCAAAAATGATGAGGATAGGGCGACTCGAAGGGGAGAGGATGGTGCGCGTGGAGACGTAGGGCCATAAAATATACTAATCGCAATTGATGGATAAGCGTCGGGGATAGTATATAAGAGGTACTCTACTTTTGCTCTTCGCTCTCCAGCGTAGTAAAGGTATCGTTGACCATCGTGTCCCAAAGTCGGCCAGCGGTGATCAGATGTTGTAAAGCTAATAAAGACTTGAAAAGTACGATCACGTTAGTAAACAACACCTAATCAGAGGTAAAGGACTTACAGGTGTCAAAACGTCACTGGCAGGTTTAGAGCAAGTATCCAATATGTGAATGTGCATATAATACAGTGTAGCAGCGAGCAACAATGAAGCGACAGAATAAAATCGAGCACTGAGAGCGGCGATGACGACCGTGAATGAAACCGTCAGGGGCCAAACGGGAGTTTCAGGTTCTGGGGGTATGGAAAGGGAGAGGTTGTCGGTCGCCGTGCTTTCTGCAGCGCTGGGCGTCTGGCTATGACAGCTGGAGAGCCTGCCGGGTAACGGTGGGGAAAAACCCCGTCTATGGGATTCGACTGCTGGTGTGGCAGGATATGCGGGCGACAACAAGGAGGAAGAGGTGACGCCATATTTGAACCGTTCCGCGAATGCTTTCGTGCGTTTTAACGTGCCGTGCGAGGAGAACAGTGAACCAAGGGACTGTGTTGCGTTGCCGGGACAGCGAAAGCGACGCGGGCCGGAGAAGAAGTATGTGACGATAAGCGGGCGTGAATGCTATGAATACCGTCGCGAGTGCTCACCTCAACTGCCCCGAAAACCGGGAAACATAGTCTCTCCATTCTCTCTGCGTGTATCGAGGTCGATGGTGGGCCAGTTGAGTAGGGCTGGAGGGTGATGTCTCGTATACCTCCAGGCATAGGCTCGGAGACATCGCTGGAGTCTGCAGCACGGGACGGGTATGTAAGGGGTGAGGAAATGGAATCATATATGAAAACATGCCTTGAAAATACTCCTCGAGTTGGATATCCGTCAAACACCGGTCGTACCATGGGTCTCGAATCCAACGTCTGGCTGTGGAGCGTGATTCAGACTGACGATGCAGTGCACACTGAGCAGTTTTCGTGCTGCATCGTGATGGAACGAACGAGAAGCAAATGAAAGCGGAAATTGGCAATGGGACAGTGAAAGGAGAGAATACACACTGGCAAGGCAGCGTGAACCGTCTACGCTCGGTCCACTGAGTCCTCTTTTTGAACCGTTCGGGGACTTGAACGCGTGGTCGAACCGTGGGAAGAAAGCGGGTTTCCCAATCGCTTACCACAGCTCACTAGCGCTCACTCCTGTGAGCTCCTCGCTGAAGCGGAGATTCGTCCCGACCCGGCACCCCCAATCAACGCCAAACAGGGTCTTATGCTCGAGTCCGTCCCCGCCGTCTTCCTCGTAGATGGTGGAGCGTCTTCATGGCAAAGAGCAATGGCTCGATGGTCTACACACATGTACGTACCACTCCACATCTGCTACTTCTCCCCACTGACCGACCGTGGTTCCTCAGCACCGGATACAGCAAGCTAACCTCAGGCGGGGCTTGCAATTGCTCAACCACTGGGCGAACATAAATGGTACGCATGCTTGATCGAGCCCGTCCTTGCAGGACATTGTCCGTCTACATCCCAGCTCGAATGCCTTTCCGGATGGTCGGCGCTGACCCCGCATCCCTATCCCATCCACTGTTGCTACCCCTACAGAATTTCACCACCCTCATGCTAGGCCCCGGCCCCGGCCCACCCCAACATCACGGCACGAACGGCATCAACCCATACCAGTCTCCAACGATCATCCATTCCGTCCAGTACCCAGCCAGTAATGGAGACCGTCGCCACCTGGGGGTCCCCTGAAGGAGCAGTCCAAGGGCGTTGAACTGCCTGGTCCGAACGGCGCAGGGGGTTCGCCTCGGAACCAGCCTCCACCGAACGCTGAGACCGGCGCACAAGGGCCGAACCGGAGTGGGGCTTAGGTCACCATCATGCCGCTGACACCGAGTGCAACGAACTCGAGCATCATTGAGCCCTCGCCGTTGGTTGTCATCAACAGTACGCCTACGATTGATCCGGCAATGACGTCGTAGCTCGGGGTTCCGGCGAGCTTCCCGACAAACGAGTCCATGCAATCGGTGGTCAGCACGTTGGACGACTTCGATCCGCAAGGGCTGTTCTGGCGGGGACCAAAGTTTGAGCACGATTTCCGTGAATGGTTCAATCCAGACGATCTAGATATGAAGTAAAGAGGGAGGGTAAGGGGAGGGTGTTGCAATACCGATCTATCATTGCTGTTTTGGACAACCACCGTTAGTCCTTTCCTTCTTCCCCCCCTTTTTTGATATACATACCTCTCCTTGGTTGTCCGTGTTGCTCTTCCTTCACCCTCACCCTCACGGAATCTTGTCCGCCCTACGCTGCTCCTCTTTTTACGCTATTTATCGTTCGACAAAAATTGTCTCGCATCCCCGCTGGCAGTGACGGTTGACGGACATATTTGTCCTCCCTCTCCTAGATAGCCTTGTCTTGTCAGTTTCATACCGTGATTCTTCCTCAACTTCGCTCCGTTTTTTTTCTTGCGCTCGTGCGTTTCGCCCGCTTGGCAGCTCTCCTAATCTGCATGTATGGATACATGAATATCGTAGGATCCCTAGTATTTCTTTTTTCTGCTTTCGAACCCTTTGGTATGGTGAACATACCAAGTCACTGTAGTATCATTCAAACTGGAAGACACGACTAAGACATGACGACTCGGAGTCGTTGGCGTATGCAGAAAATGGCATGCGAAAGAACGAACGCGAACTTGGATGTCACAGTGGACCGGCCAGGGGCGTTGCCATTCCAGGCCAGCGTGGGTACCTCGAGGCACATTTCCCCATCGTCCCAATACCACCATGTCCACCACCACAAACTCTGCGTATAACTTCGATCCGCCACCACCTTCCCCTACTACCTCTGAATCATTCAAATATGTTGTTACCCACGTATTTTTTCCTGTCAAGCTTCCCTACAAGACTGACTGGACCATTGAGAACGATCTTTCACTGACCGATGCTGTGCGCGTCGCTGCCCGTGCTTATACCCCTCACGTCTGCAGAACCCCTGAAGAAGATCTGTGGCACCGCATTACAAACATGCTCGACAACTTGCGAGCCTCTGTCCAGACTAAGCATTTGGACAAGGACCTTATCCTCTCTCAACTACGCGGAATGGGAATGGGAGGTACGCCGAGATCTGTCGTGTAAACTCACACTGACCACGTATAGACGTCGTCACCTTTTTTTTCCGCCCCAAGAACGCTGTGGTAGTTGTCACGAAACGAGAGAGCAGCACCTTGTCCGAGTCATTCGAGGCGTCCCCGAGCGAGGATGCCGTAGACAACGCACCGACATCGCTCAGATGCTCTTATCCCTGGTTTGCTACCGAGATACAGAACGAGGTGTTTGACACCGGGAACTTTCAGTCTGAGCTCGTTGATTTCTTGTCCCCCAACGGTACTGTCAACGCGCATCCTCCCTCAGAATATGTTACTGCACTGTTCACTGGCCCCTTGCGAGGCATTAGCCGAACTGCGGACGTCACTACCATTTCCAAACGCGTTCGTGACGAGGTTGTAAGGAAGGGTCCCTCGATGGGTGTTGTTTGGCGTCGTTCTGCTCTGTGGTTCTTCATCAGGGTCATAATTCAAATGTCCGCTGACCGTTCTTCTGTTGGTCGCGCCTTCTACAAACGGTTCCTCTTGTACTTCATGTGCACCCTTGGGAGGGAGGAACTCAACTCAAATCTCGACAGTGATCTTCTCCATCTCATGTCTTCCAAAATCCTCCGACGTCTAACAAAGCTCAGTCCCTCCGCTTCGGACTGGCTTTCCGAAATGGCACTCGACACATCCGCTCGTCTCGGAGAGATACTAGATGCTAGGTGCAAGGAGCTGAGCATTCGCCGATCCATGTTCCATTGTCCGACGCAAGAGGAACTTGTTCTAGATACAAAGCTGGAGCTCCCTAACAGTGGAGAATATATTCGCAAGGTCATTTCCACTGCAGGTACCATCCGACCTCGCCGTCCCTTTCATCCCAATCATCGCCCCCGGGGCACACTCGACGACTTTTTGTCTCTAGATGGGTCCTTTTTCGATGACGCATATCGTGCCGATCTTGCGGTTACCACGTACGACGTCGAACGATTGATCGAGCGAGAAATCGACGATTGGATTGCTCATGTTGTCGACGTTGATAATGCATGCGCTCGGCTCGATGTTTTGATGGATCGATATCATGAGAACCTTACTGAGGAGGATCCGGAGCCCAGTTCCATTCAGTTTCTGACTCTGCTCGAACTCTTTATTGCCATCGACAAACTCGCGATACAGGAGATCCCCATGCTCGTTGATTATTCACCTGGCATCTCGGTAGAGCTGCTAGAACAGCTTTGCCTCCGCAGAACAGCGAACCTCCATCGTCTTTCGCGCGCATACCAGTACCTTGTTGCACGTGAATCGCAATCGCGTCTAGGGTGGGAGTTGGCGTTGTCAAATGAGTTCACTGAAGACAGTTTTCCCGTCCGTTATTATGACCAATCCATGCACCTTCAAGAACTCAAAGCTCGCATCGAACAAGAGACAATCGCTGTGGATATCTGTCGAGAAGCTGGGCATGGAGTTGCAGGCACTCAAGATGATTATCACGAGCTGCCTGCGCAACGACGAGCACCCGTCTCAGAGGCTCTCAGATTTTTACTGTGTGGTTCGCCACTGGTTGCCAAGGCTGTGGTGTTTGAGTTGCAATCCCCACCCTGCGTTCGTATCTGGCGTTCTGCCATCGTCCGAATCTACCACCGCAGTCTTCCCTCAGGCTACGGCGCTAGTTCTTGGCACCATAAAGATTCCTCGCAAGACTACTACAGATTACTTGGGGAGATTCCTGAATTGCAGCCGCATCTCGTCGAACCTCGACTCGGGTCATGCCATTCCAACTGGCAGCTGTGTCTCCTCTATTTTCATTTAGACACCTCTCGGAAAACTTCGTTGCAGTATGGCCTTCACTACGAAGGAAAAAGCAAACTCTGGTCATGCAAACGACCAAAGCGTTCAATTCTTCGTCTCTCCATGAGATATCATCATTCCGTAGAGCGACATATAAACTCCAACCATGTTTTGGCATGCCAAGCCACCTGTCCTGCGGATTTATTCCTCGACGAATTCATCACATTTGCACACCTGCGGAGCGAGACATCACTCCAATGGCTCAACATCCTGTGTGGATTGCGTAGTAGAACCCTCATCCTTCGTCGCAAGCAAGTTCATCTTCTCCTCTCCCATGCAGTCTTCCAGGTTGGACCACTTGATCCAATCACAGGAACGTGGATCTGGCACCAAGAACTTCAGGATCCGTGTTTTTGCAACACATTTATCGACGAACTCGATAGCTTGTTTGTGGACGGGACAGGACTGATCGACGGAGTATTCACGAGTACCATTTCGTTGTTGCTCACTCGCATACTTGCATCAAGTCCAACGCCGCGCATCTCGGAGCGAGCAATCGGACTTCTTCAACGCGTACGCAGCAAGATATTTAGTTGGGTGCAGGAGCTATCATACGACGTGCAAATGGCACCAATGGACGATAGACGCAAGGCTTCCTTGCTGTTCATGGCTCTCGCTTGTCGGACGACGTTCGATGTTGATTGTGTCACTCTCCCGCGGGTCATCCGTTCTGCAGAGGATGTCGACGCTCTACTATCTTGCTCCTTTTTCATACACGCGCTTCAAGTTCATCTCCGGCGTATGTCCAGTTGCTGAATGTCATATTCCTTACTCAATCACCTCAGGGACCGGGAACTTGAACCCTGAGACCGTTGATGAGGCCTATCTGAAACTTCCCGCTGTACGTGATGGTCGTCTCACTCTTGCCATCGAGGATGCTGCGAGGGATGCTATACTTTCCGATCCGTCGAATAGCGGTATCGACCTTGCGATTGCGAGAATTTTTCCAAGCTACCACCCAAGTATGCTTAGACTGGAGGCTTTGCAGTGTCCGAGTTCCCGTTGGTTTGCATGTGAAACCAACGGAGTGCGAAGCCAACCCTCGCAAATGGTACACATCAATTTACTCGACGGGCAGCTTCGAGTAGATGGCCAGCCTTGCGGTCGATTACCGCGAGAGATTAGTGGTCATGCAGAGTACCGGTGTTTATTTGGTGATGTGGGCACATCGATTTATGGCCTCGACACGTTTCTAATCAACTTTTTGCAGAACGAGTGTTTTGTTTTACCATCCAATCTCCCAGGAATGGATTTTGTGACCCTTACTGTGACTCCTAACTACGAGGTGAGGGCACTAGACGTTTGGTGCAGCCGTGATGATTAAAGTCTGGCAGGTACACTTTTCGCTACGAGGCAAGCAGCTGTTGGTTAAAGCTCAGTGCAATCAAACAAATCAAGTCCTCGAACTTATTCCTCGACAAATTCTGGAACGAGACCTCCCATGTGCGTTGGTCGAAGAGCACACACACTGGCTGAATATCTCCTCTGGGGTCGTCGAGATACGACCTAGCGGACATTTGTGGGAAGAATCTGTGGGGAACTGGAGGATCGAGCGCACATCTGATTCATACCACGTGAAAAAAGGCCATGAATTCCTCGTGGATATTCAAAGTCCAACATACGCAATGCTTTTGGCATGTTTCAACTGTCTCGTCAACTCGATGGCATCTGTGCACGAGAGCACATGTAAAGTGTCGAACATCATAGCCACTGCATACCCTGTCGGGTCTGCTCAGTCCACGTCGAGGCAACAAGTGACTGTCACGCTGCCTCGCCATGGATTATCCTTCTTCGTCAACGAGAGTGGGGAACTGGAGTCTCGTGACTTCAAGAACATGGTCTACGACGAAGATCAGTGTATCCAAACGCTGTTTGGCTTAGAGGATCTCCTTGTCCTTCGGTCAACAACCTACATTTCGGGGTCTCTCATCCCAGAAGCATTGATCCCCAGGGTTGTTCTTATACCAGATGGTCAGTTTAAAGACGAGGAGATTAACTTTGAGAAACGTACTGGGATATACCATACATTCAAAGTGGACCCAGAACTGGGTTGCTTGGTAGGGGATCGCACCAATTTGCAAAGTGTCCAATTTCTTGCCTATTTGCATGCGATGACTAGCCTCCACGGGCCTGATCCGCTTACAGGCAAGATGGGCATTCAGGCAGGACATGACCTCCTTCAATCAGCAGGATGTCGCTCAATCACACAGCACAGAGCACTCCATTCAGGCATGTACGGTAATCGCACCCCATGGAGCCTTTCGGCCAAGCATCCTCAACTCAACCTTGCATATCAGCATATACTGGGTCGATATTATTGGGACACTCACAGCAATAATTATGTCAGACCAAGGGATTTGCGTGATGTGCAACGAGCTGCGCATCTATTTCCGCCATCTCAGGAGGTCTATCGTGACGACTTAGACTATGCAATTCTGGCTTCTTGGAACATTCGACTACCCCTTCTCCCTGTGTACCAGGCTCCACCTCCACCTCCACCATACTGTATATCCAGCCAGCACGCACCTTCACAGATTACACTCGCTCAATTACTTTCTAGCTGCACGCCGCCAGGACTACCAGAACTTAGTATGTTACCACGAGATTGCCTCCACCAGCAAGGTAGCAAAACATCCAAAATGCTTGCATTAGACCGATTATTTCCCCTTCTTCGGACCAACTCTGCATTCCAAGATGAATACCTCGCTGTCCTCACAAGGAGTGCAAACGTCGACATTGAATTTCTTCCAACTCACAGTTTGGCGACAAGTGACGATATCAATAAGCTGAAGCCTGAGTTTCAGGAACATTATTCAAAATGCAGAACCAACTATATAGATGCCTTTGAGAGGTTGAAGACGAGTTTGAGGCCAACGACAGATGTGGGGCGAGCCCTCGAACACTTTGGTCAATGGCCATTAGTCACTGCAGATGTGCTCTTGCGCTGTCTCGGGTCTACCTCTCGGATCCACCTCTCGGATCGATGGAGGAAATGCTTGGTGCTATTCGCTCAACTACTTCTGGAACTTCAGCGTGCGCGGAGATTGCTTCGATTCGTTCTCGGTGGCCTTGAAGAAGAGTTTTGGAAAGAACTGAAGAACAAGCAGTGCGACGGGTGGAATGCTGAGGAGTACCCTGATTGGCTGTTGATACAGGTGCGTCATGTTCGCATGTTTCGACTCACGCTGATGATCGTCCTCAGATTCAGGGTGACTTTCTCATTCGACGGGATCAGGCGGTCACTGCGATGGAGCTAATTTCCCCACGATCTGGTGGGAACACGGTGATGCAGGTGAACATGGGCGAGGGAAAATCCTCGGCAATCATCCCGATCGTCGCTGCTGCTCTTGCAGATGGTAAACAGCTTGTTCGGGTGATTATTCCAAAGGCGTTGACCAGCCAGATGTTCGACATTCTCGTTTCCCGCCTCGGCTGGCTTGCAAACAGGCCTATATATCACCTTCCATTCTCTCGTACCGCGTACAACGATCCGGAGAACAGGCTGGATTTGAAAAATTTACACAAATTGTTGTCTTGGTGTGTGGCCGAGCGCGGGGTTTTACTGGTCCAGCCTGAGCATGTCTTGTCACTGAAACTCACGAGCATCGAGAAACAGATACATGGCATGGGTGTAGTAGGCTCACTCCAAAACCGCCTGCATTCGATCTACCAACGCACCTTGACAAGGTCGTCAATCACTAGCAGGTTGGTGCGTCTAGATACGGTTTTCATGAACAATGGTTCATTCGGCTGATGATGTAACACCAGCTATCCAACGGTGGCCTTCCAGGTAGCATGCTTCGATGGTTTAAGCAATCGCGCAAACCCTCCAAAACCACCAACCCCGACACGGATGACTCGGACTCCAACTCGGATGATTCTTACTCTGATGATTCCACATCTAACGACCCAGCAGATGGGTGGAGCCTTCTCACATGGATTCATTCAAACGCTCGAGATATTCTTGATGAAAGCGACGAGATCCTTCATCCTCGGTTCCAATTGATCTATACACTCGGTTCAGAGCAGCATATGGACGGATATCCAAATCGATGGACGATCACTCAGCAGATCCTCCAGCTTGTGAAAGATAATGTACATGCGCTCCAGAGGAATTACCCTGACTC
>JBBPTU010001078.1:0-14865 GCA_038094295.1 Tylopilus aff. beelii | reverse complement strand
AGTATCACACAAATCACGAGGTAGCAATGATCCGAGTCGCTGGTAGCGCGGAGGGTCTCTCAGCCAAGGAGGGGCTTTTACTTTGGTGTCAGCGGAAAACCGCCCCGTATAAGGAAGTCGACGTCCAGGACTTCTCCCTCAGTTGGTCAGATGGGCTTGCATTGTGGGTGTTCGCGCTTTCACTCCGGATTTCCAGCTCATTCGTTCAAGATGTGCCCTTATTCATTGTCATCGCCCGGACCTTCTGGATTATGACAAGCTAAACAAAGTAATGCGTTGATATTCACCCTGCTTCCCGGGAAATGACACCAAGCCAGTCAGATCGACATGGAAATACCCGCCTGGCGTTTCAAGTCGCTGCTGATCATCTTGGTATTCCAGTCGGTGTAATCTTCTCTTGATTCGATATCTCCCTCAGACTTCCTTTACAGCAACTGCTCGAAGTCGAAGATCTATGCGACTCGGACCACCCCGACGAACGTAGTGTCATGACATATATTGCCAGCTATTTCCATGCCTTCTCCACTATGGGTCAGTTGTCTGTTCTTGAAGATCTCGTTGTCCACAAGTCATTCCTATAGATCAGGCGGAAACCGTCTCGCGTCGTGTCGAGAAGTTTGCGGAACTTATGCAGTCCGTGTGGATGAGCAAAAATGACTATGAGCGCAGAGCTCGCAACGTCTGTTGGGTTACAAATTTTTTCTTTCTTTCGGTCTGACCGTCACCCTTAGTTACTCCATGCACTAGCCGAAATCCAGGACCAATGGAGGGCGAGTAAATTTACTGGTACATACGTGGATGCCAAGGGACATTCCTCTGCATTTACGACGTACAAGCAAACAACGAAACGTACTTGGGTCACAGAACGACAAGACGTCACCACCCTCTTTGGTAATATCCAAACGAAACTTCGAACGTATGGGCTGAAAGAATATATCCCTCCCGTTGGACTCGCACTTTCGGTGAGCAAAGCTGAAAGTTACTAGTACTTTGTGCTCACGCAATATCACTAGGACATAGACGATGCGTGGAATGAACTACTAGACTCGGAGGCGAGACGTTCTCGATCAATAAATGCACAAATACGACAGTATGTGTCATTTAGCAGTATCCTATGATGGCTCACATTCACTAGAATCAAGGAATCCCTCCGAACGCAGTATGCAGATCTCGCAAACAACTTTTCGCAACGCCTGCATGGCGTTTCGCTTGATCTGGCTAGTGTCGAGGGCCCGTTAGAGGTTCACCTAGCTTCCTCGTTGGTTTCTTCGTTTGATTGGAATTTTTGACCCTTTAGGAGCAACGAGAGCAAGTACGGAAGATACAGTTGCGTGTTCCCAGTTTAGCAGAGGCCCTGGATTGTGTAGCCAAAGCCGAACAAGACTGTATTGAAGCCAACGTCGAAGAGAATGACTATACGGTATTCACTTGGCAGGACCTCGACTTTGAACTTGAACTGGTCACTCAAGCCATCGCCAAGAAGATATCTTTCATCGACAATCAGGCGCGTGTCATTTTTCTCTGTTCTCGCCGCATAGAGCATGCTGACATGGAGGCAGATCGTCTCGAGGAGCATGACCAACCTGACGCCGGCGCAACTAGAGCAGTTCGAGAGCACTTTCCGGTACTTTGATCGGGACGAGACCAATACGCTCGTCCTGTCCGAATTCATCGCAGCTCTGGCCAGTCTTGGCGTTGTATATTCGGTACGCACTACTTGACCTGTGACGGACGATACCACGAACGTCAGAGCAGGATGAAGACATGTCCTTCATTTACGATCAACTCGTTCAAGAATACGGGGCGGTGACTTTTGAGACATTTATCAACTTTCTGGTATGCAATCGAAGTTCCTCCTAGACTTGTTTTGTCAATGACACTGATGACGATTAATATAGGTGGACATCACTGAAGATCAGACTTCCCCAGAACAACTTCAAGAATCCTTCCGCGGGATCGCGGGAGACAAGGTATGCCCTTCCATATGTCCGCGCTAGTTAATGGATCAAGACGATTTCACAGCCGTTTGTAACCGAGCTGGATTTGAGGTTAGCTCAGCTTCCTAGTAGCGTGATCGATTATCTACGAGAGGTACTACCCTCGTCCAAGAACGAAGCCGGAGAGCCCGAGTATGACTATGAAACATGGCTTTACAACGTATTTACTTGACCTACCGTGTCGTTTCAGAGTTACGCACACCATCTACGTCAGTAGACTTATACTCGTCATAGTTGGGGGCTCGGGACATCACACTTTGCAACATGATGGATTATAAAGGCACATCCAATTACACTATGCGATAATTTTAGGCGTCGAACGTGATGGAGGCGCCGACCTTGTGGGCAGGGCCTGTTGGAGCAACATCATTTAGCCGCTGAGTATCTAGAGCAAGACCAAACGAGGTCTTCACGCCAGGCCGTAGGGTCTGAGTGTAGCCTGCATTTCTGGTGAGCCATCCGAATAACGTATGATGATATGGAGACGTACCGAGAGCAAGGATACCCGAGTTGTTGATCTTGACCTTGACGAACGCAGCAGAGTCGAGGAAGCTGGGGGGAATAGTCAGTCCAGTACATGCTGGAACAGATATCAAACTTACGCCTTAGCACCGACCTCGAGCGCGACACCCGAGGTTGTTGATTTTGTATCGTAAATGGCCTTGGCACCAGCTTCGACGTCAGAGCTGACACGGTGGTAATAGCTCGCGGAGAAGGTGTTGAGGTTGTTGAGGCCGTGGACGGTGACAGCGTATTCGGGGGCGTTGTAGCCGAGAGCAGTGGAGTAACGGGTAATTTTGCCCTCGGTGACGTTGTAAGCAGCCTCGGCACCAAAGAGGAAGCCATCACGACCGAAGACGGTGTCCGCCGTGAAGGTGGGTCCCTATACGCGCGATGAGCAAGGACACGAGTCAAACAGAAGGAGATGTGACCTTGAATACGTCAAGGGCACCACGAGTGTGAACACCAGACTGCTTGTAGATGACGTTGAAGAGGGCGGTCTTTGAACCTTTGTCGGGAATCAAAGAGGTGTTGAGATCGAGCTTGAGACCCTTGGCGATGTAGTTTTCGAGTTCGACTTGGGACTTGAGGATGTTAGACGTCGTCCATGCCTGTGTGAAGACGAGACCGTTCTTAGGGTCGGAATACTTGGTCTCGAGGTCACCAGTGATGCCCTGGGTCTTGGAGTCGCGGAAACCGGCGACCTTGAAGGCAACATTGGAAGGAGTCTTTGTTTTGACCTCGAGGGAGGTTCCGGAGAAAGGATAGTCCTTGGACAACAGGTCGTTGGAGGACTTTCCGAGATCCTGGAGCAGGATGGTGAGGAGAATGGGGCCGAGGAGCGGAGGAGACAAACCTTCCAAGAGGGCGGTACTGGCTGAGGAAGCGACATGATGGACGTTGGAAAAGAAAAACAAACAAGCGACGGGGCCGTTTTCAATCCGCCTCCGGGTCGATTCGTGGGAATAAACTCGGCCGCGTGCGTCGCTAGCAAACTCTCATTGGACATGGGGAAGAGCGCAAAACTACACAAGCGGGTCCAAAATGTACGCCAGATCCCGTCTCGATCATTCGTATACTCATCCCCCGCAGAAAAAGACCACGTCTCCGCCCACTCCCCAGCCGAAACCAGCACCATCGGTCCAGGCGGCGAAGAAACGCGCAGACCTGAAATCCAAGGCAAAGGCGAGGTCTGCAACGAAGGGCGTGGAAGGGGGACATGTTTTGGGTGGTGCAGACTACGTGACGTTGATGCTGGGGGGTCGAAGAAGGGCAGCAGACGAGGCACTGAAACTACCGCCAGAGTCTTCCTGACGTAATGGACCTTAGACCATGGCTAAGTTCCGGCGATGCAACTTGACCCACGAATGTTCACTCCACTCCGTGCATCCCTTCGTCTCCCTCCCCGTGCAAGGGCACTTGCCACAGCGGCCTCAAGGGTTGCTCACAAGCATCCGGAGTTCATCCCCGCGTCCAATTCGCCCGTCTGCACAAAGCTCGAGTTCTTCAATTCCGTCACCCAAGGTTCTGGACAGATACCCACCTACAGAGTCATAGATGGTGTCGGCGTCCCTGTCGAGGGGGCCGAACTACCAGATGTTGGTCCACGTTGTTCCCTCGATATTGTCTCCCTCATCGGCCCCACAGATTTCCCCGGACTTTGCTCGCAAGTTGTGAGTTCTTATCGATATCACTCGGCTTGGTGCAACGTCGGGCCTGACCTTTCCTATCCATAGATACGAATACATGCAACTCCTGCCCACGATGGACAATATACTTTACAACGTTCAACGTCAAGGCAAGATTTCCTTCTATGTACGTCACTTCCCGGTATCATTTCGTGACACGGATCTAATAATTTACCTAGATGACTTCGGTGAGCCAATTGCCGTCGACCTGAGTCATCCTGATCCATTGTCCTAGTATGGCGAGGAGGCTACCATAATCGGTTCTGCTGCTGCCCTAGCCAACGACGACGAGTGCGTATTCTTGCTTATTCCCTCCGATCGTCTCCTCACATCATATCCAGAGTGCTAGGTACGCGACCTTTCTCCGTTCCAGCGAACTTGCTTCACCCATGGGAAAACGTCAGGTCAATATCGTGAAATGGGTGTCCTCATGTGGAGAGGCTTTGGCATCAATGCGGCAGTGGCCCAGTGCTTTGGAAATTACGAAGACAATGGCAAAGGTCGACAGATGCCCATGGTATCTAGTTGTTTCATTCTAGTTTTCCCTGCATTCTGACCTTCATGTAGCACTTCTGTTCCCCCGAGCATCACTTCCACACCATATCGTCCCCACTTGGAACCCAGATACCACAGGCAGCAGGGGTTGGATTTGCACTCAAACGCGATCCGGCACGACGCGACAAGAATGTGGCGTGTGTGTTCTTTGGCGAAGGCGCGGCTTCGGAAGGAGACTTTCACGCAGGAATGCTCCTCGCTTCGACAATTCCGACGCCAACCATCTTCTTGGCACGTAATAACGGTTTCGCAATCTCGACACCTGCGCACGAGCAGTTCTACGGTGATGGCATAGCCGCACGTGGACCCGGATACGGTGTCGACACCGTCAGGGTGGATGGTAACGATGTTTTGGCAGTCTTCAACGCCGTGAAGGAGGCCCGCAGACGATGCCTCGAGAGCGGTCGCGCTGTACTGGTTGAGGCCATGTCATACCGTGTCGGTCACCATTCGACTTCTGATGACTCGTTCGCATACCGTGGTCGGCAAGAAGTTGAGAATTGGAAGAAGATTGACAACCCGATTACACGGTTCCGATTGTTCATGGAGTCACGAGGCTGGTGGAACGCCGAGGAAGAGGAAGAGCTCAAAGCAAGGCTCAAGAGCCAGGTTATCGACACACTTAAGCATGCGGAAACAATCAAGCAGAGTGACCTCCGTGATCTCTTCACGGATGTTTATGGTGGTGAGGAGCCGTGGAATCTAGTGAGTCTGCAGTGAATGCATGCACGTTCCTTACTTACGCATACACGTTGCTAGAGGGAGCAGAGAGAAGAGCTTGCCCGCCTTATTGGGAAGTACGGAGAGGTCTGGGAGCCATGGAAGAAGGAGCTCAAACGATTCAGGGATGAAGGCAAGAAGGTTGTCGACTAAACTATACCTGTGCATAGACACTTGACGCCCGCAATCTATCTTGTCTGCTTACACGATATGACCTCACTATCCACTCAGGGGCACTTAAAGTAACGATCTGCAAGTCGACTCGGTCAGCCATGTCAGCCACTCACCCACACTCGCTCGAAGGAAACAACCCTCTTCGCGGCACAGACTACATGGAGCACGCCCCACCCGTCAATCAAGGCATCGTCGACGGTAGGCCCGAAGGTGAGTATGCTCACCGTCCGGACCCGTACTTTTTGATCGCCCCTTTGCACCCAAAGGTCGTCAGCCAAAGGGCAGCTCCGTCCTACTCGACACCGTCGTCGACCCAGACGCCTCCGCGGACCCATCAGACTGCCTAGCGCCACAGAGCGCTCCTCCCGGCGTGACGTCCCGCGAGGTGTATCAAGGTCTCGGCGTACCCG
Organism: Tylopilus aff. beelii; assembly: GCA_038094295.1. Classification (NCBI taxonomy): domain Eukaryota; kingdom Fungi; phylum Basidiomycota; class Agaricomycetes; order Boletales; family Boletaceae; genus Tylopilus; species Tylopilus aff. beelii. The sequence continues at coordinate 8,820 of JBBPTU010001078.1, read as the reverse complement.
TACAGGGCATGTCGAGCAAGGAGCTCAGACACGACGGTCAGCCAGGGCGCAAACGCCACGGGGAGGGCGCAGAGCAGTTCGGCAAGTGTGCAAGTGGTGAAGGGGGGAGGTGACGGAGTACACACTGTCGATGGTACGAACGAGGTGGTGGGCTTTCGGGAAGAGAGTTCCGAGAGACCACACAGAATTGCGGATTCATGTGGCATAATTCTCGTTGTACCCGGTCGATCTTCCATGTGCAGAGGTGGTAATGGCAAGCCAATACTGAGGTCGTTCCCGGAGCTGGTGCATGCTTTAAACCGCTCACAAGATTGTTATTATTGTACATCCCCAAGTTCAAATTGTACAGAGACCACGAGCATGATCATGGATTAATGTGCAGGTAGAGTATTAATATGGCAGAATGCCTGCGAAGTATGAAACTAATCGCAACCGTGCAGTAAACAGGCCAAAGAAGAATGAACAGTTCATCAACCAGCACCAAAGCCCAAGGTGCCTTGGCCACGCTCTGGGTCGCTCATCCTGTGCACCCGGACAGTGTTTCCAAATTGGACGTTACCCATGTCCTGGGGAGTGATCAGAACATACTGTTTCTTGTCGGATGCATTTGCAGTGTCAATCTAGCCTGCAGTCAGACGAGAAACGAGTGCAAAACAACGTCGAGCGTACTATCATACGCATACTGATCCGTCGGTTGACAGCATCCATGAAAACATCGAATTCATCTGAAGTTCTGTTAGACGATAGCCACGAGGAGCAAGGAGGGTTCAATTACCGAGACAACGGATGGGACAACCAATCGAGTCCCACAAGGACAGAAGTAGGCAGATGGTCGAAAAAGATTTTTCACCACCGCTGAGAGAACGAGGATCTTTATCTCTACCCTGAGTCATTGTCTGGTCGTCGGTTTGGACTTTGAGCTGCAACGTCTGATTGACGTGGTCAAATAGCACTTTGCCATAGTAACCTCGCTCGGAGAGGTGGTACTGAAACACAAGCTTGCAGCGGAGGGCGATATGACGTCGGAATTCGTGCCACCTGTCCAAGCGAATCAAGAGAGATTTCCTCAATGCCTGGGCGGTTCATGAGCATGCGTTAGCCAAATATGAGGTGTAACTTTACGTGGTTGAGAGTGGAGAGACTACGGATGTCTCGTTCGGCGTTCTCCAAATCGGCCTGCGCCCTGTTTACCTCGATTGTCATCTGTTCAATGCTCGCACCTTGTCTTGGGAATCAAATCAGTGGGAAATCATCACTTTATATATGAAATCATACTGGCGCTCTCGCTCTTCCAGGGCTGCTTGGACTGATTTAAGTTGACGTTCCACCTCAGTCACTTTGCGGGGGTTTTCGTATCTTTCACAATACTTCTCGGCGCCTGCGGACCAGTTGGTAAACTCTTCCTCAAGAGTCTTCGCAAGAGCGTCAATGTCTGCGACCGTTTTTCTCTCCTTCTCTAGTTTTGTCTGATAGAAATTCTCGTTCTTTTGCGCGTCCAGCCGATTCGTCACGGCATTCTCAATTTTGGCCTTGAAGAAAGATGATCTAAGGACATGGAATCGACACTAAGAGGTACTGACCATAATTCCACCGCGGAGCTGTTCGAAGTTCTGAATTTGCTCCTTGATGCCGTTCATTTCATTTAAGAGTGTATTTTGTTGTTCGCCAATGACAACTTCCCGCTTTGCGAGATCAGTGAATTGTTTCAATACTGAAGCTTTCTCAGCTTCGGCCTCCTGTGAGCAACAAGAAGTCAGTAAGAACATCAGGCAGGATGAACAAAATACGGACATCCTTTGCACTCTGCAAGCCCGAAATTCCAGCTGGCATTTCTTCATTGGCTTCCTCTTGTAGTTGAGCATGAGATGTTTTTGCCATGCGCAGTCCCTCGTGCGCTTGCCGCTCTAACACCTAAACAGCGTTGTTGTCGTGTTGTTGCAATAACATATTTGAAAACTCACGGAACACTTGTCAAATTCACGGCATGCATTGTCATAGATTTGACGGCACTGATTGACTTCGCCTTGGACGGCTTTGTACTCTGATTCAGCTGTTTGCAGATTCTTCTCCCAATCGCTACGAGGGCTGAATGAGACACGTTAGTAATAGGTTGAAGGGCACGCGCTTACCGACGCGCAGCTAGATTGCTTGTTGTAAACAGCATACAACGTGGATCATTGGCCTTTATCCTCGGTAAATTGATGGACGAGCCACCCCCCTCTCTAATTTGAATGCGGTGAGTCGGCATACGGACAAAGACACCATGAAAGCGCGTACGGGTATCTAGTTACTCGCATATGGTCGGCGGCCCACGCGACCCCACCCCCACCAAGGCTTTTAAGGGTATCATCACCAGCTTTGCGGTCCGCTGCAAGGACTGTCCTTTCAATATTTGCCGAATTGATCAAAACTCGAAGTACATATGGGTCGGATACCTGTCGGAAGCGTTACTTCCATCTTTGAACTCGGGAGACAACCCACTTCGAGGGCGCGCAAAACTGTGAGGACATCCTCACGTGGCTCACCAGCCCTGTAATCGAATAAATCCTTTTCTGAGATAATGACATTTACGTGGAAGCTAATGCATGATGAGCATGACTAGCACGTGGGGCACAAACGAATGCGTACTTCTTTGACTGATCAAGGATTCTTTTCAGCTGTGGACGGTCTCTCGCATCCGTACACGCGAAAGACGTCATTAAGCTTCCCAGTTGAGCTCTTAATAGCGACGCCCACTTCTGATCCTTGAGTTTCACATACAAGCCAAGAGGCCCAACGGGATTGTCTCCGTGCCAGCGTATCTTGTTGATACTCTGCAGTACGCCCTTGATATCATGGCCATACGGAGCGAGACTGTTTTTCTCCTGTTCCTTGCACTTGTTAATCATAGTCTGGCATTCGGTTATCCGCTCTTGAAGGTGACGTCTCCTGTCCTCGGCAGCTTGACCTTTTAACTTGACCTCATCCCTTTCATTGAACACCCGGCGTTTGTCGTCGATGACTTCTTTCATCCGACGATCAGCTTCGGCAACAGCTTCTTTCGCGATATCGAGACGACGGTTGATTTCATCACGCTTCACCTGTGTATGGGCCTCCAGGCGGCGAGCCTCTTCCGCGATTTTTTCTTCGTAATCCTTGATAGATTTGTTCAAGGCCGTCATGCTCGAATTCATCGCAGCTTGGTCGTTCTAGGGGGAAGTCAGTTGACGTTACTGGAAAGCTGAATGGCACCCACTTTGAAGTCTCTAAGTTTATTCTTATTGACTCGCATTTTCTCCTGAAGTTCATTCCGCTGAGTATTGAGATGGTCGATGTTCCCGAGCTCGGAGTGCTCCTGTTCATAACGTTCGACTTCTTGCGAAGCAAGTCGAAACTGGGACTAGTAAAGAGGAATCAAATTACTCTATATTGTAACTCTGCGAGCAGTAGGCCTACCTCTGCTGTCTGGAGTTCTGCCTCGATTCGTGGCAAACGGCGCTCGGCTTTGGCTAGCTCCGCAAACTTTGCTTCCATCTCCTACAGGGATCAAATCCAGAAAGGCATGACACTCAAGGACGATGAGACTTACCCCTTGTTTTGTAGCTACATGTGCCCAAGCAAGCTCTTTCTTGAGCTCATCGGCTTTAAACCGTTGCTCACGGGCTTTAGATGCTTCCTGAAATCGGGTGGAAGCCTCCTTAAGTACTGCGCGGAGGTCTGGAAGAATCTGCTTCTTTTGATGAAGTAGTTTCTTGGTTTGGTTGATGTTGTCCAGGCAAGTGTCATACTCTTCGCTGAGTTGGCTTAGTTGCGTTCCACGAAGGAAGAACTGGTGAACGATGTCACAATCGACACTGTCTGTGCATTGCAAAATCGCACGAACCTTATACTTGTCAGAAGGGTGAGAAGCGTTCAAGAACTGTCGGGCAGCATCTGGAAGTATGGATCAGAGACCCCTAGCCCACTTAGGTGTTAAATCTCGCCTTGCGTGAGAACATTCATGGGGTTATCGACTTGAATGTTCATATGGTCACAAATGGCAGCTAACTCGTCTCTCTTCGTAGATATGACGGTGCCGTCCTTGCTCATGATTTTCCACGAAGAAGAGCCATCCCGCGTGAAACTGCGTCGGATAACGATACTTTTCCCGTAGTCTTTTGACTTGTAAGATTCTTCGCCTTGGTTCTTGAGTACGATAGTGACCTCCGCCCTCCTGCATGCGTGTGTTGGTACAATGAGAGAGAAAATAGTATAGACACGACTTACTGTTGGCCCTCACGAACGAACGATTTGAGTCCACTACCACGACCAGTGGAAGTGGATTTGCCACCAAGTGCGATCGTGATAGCAGACAGCACAGCACTCTTCCCACCTAAGAAAAATAAATACCAATGAGAACACCTACTGGTAAACTACTTACTTCCATTATGACCTTGTGCAGACGTCATCATATGCGTAGTTGGCCAATCTAGTGAATAGCTTACCAATGATGAAATTAACCTGCGGCCCAAATGTGAAGGTCAAGTGTGGATGACACATGAACTGCTTCATCTCGACAGACTCGATAATGCCATGCTCTGCAATACTCTAGAATTGGTTTGGTCGGGTATAGTGACGATAGATAATGTGAAACTACATACACCGATGGTGTTACGACGCAGTTCGAGCTTACGTCGAATAGCCTCGCCGTGATCTTCCTCAAACTTCTTCTCTTCCTCTTCGTTAGGCTGTTCGTCATGGTGAAGGTCTTCCTCTTCCTCTTCGTCGTCACTATCATGATCTTCGGCCTTGCGTTTCCCTTTGCCGTTGATGACAGGCTTCCTTTCACGTTGCGGAGACGCTGCAACCTGCGCAAAATCATCGCTATCCTCCGTTCTGGCACGCTTGGATGCCTGAGAAGACTGTGGAGCATCGTCATCGCTGTCGACGACATTCTTTCGTTTTGCCATGGTAGTGGGCGTCACAGGAAGGATGCAGAGAGACGCGCGCGCGACGCGACGCGCCAAAGGGCGTCAATAATGCCAAACAATTTCCCGGCATTATGTAACACGATTGACGGCACGAAACCAAGCTCTCGACGATCGTCGTTTCTCCGCAAACGCTTCCTATCGTACTGTACCATCTCATACTGTTGGGACGTCAGTGTACACCCAGTAGATGAGGGAAATGTCGCCCCTTATCTTACGGTATCCACGGCAATGGGCCTGACTCTTCTTGAGGGCGCAGTTTTCTTATCTTACCACTACTACATAGTAGCGTCTCTGGAAAGACAAGTTTTATGTTGCATCATTTGCGTGAACCGCACTCCACCTTGAAGTTGAAGCTGGGATCTGCGGCATGACGTCGCGACCCTGAGAAGGGGCCCTTATCGCACTCATGGTGTTTCCGCCGGCACCCGATATCACATCGAGCACACTCTAGTGAGCCTTGGGCTCAGTGGGACTGAGCGTAGTACGAGAGCGTATATTAATAGGGACCTACCGTGCTAGCCGAAGAAGCTGATGTAGCGGTGTCGAAGTAGTACCTCACACAATAGCGACGGTAACCAGCTGAGCTCCACGGCGACTCGGTCGGCCGTTCTTCTTTTTCCTTGTTCGTTGTCTGTCGTTTTTCTCTTCGAGTCATATTCTGGCTCAAAATTCACTCCCGCTGTCTCGAATAACTTCTGTTTGACGAGGCTTCCACTCCCTTGGTGCCGACGCTGTCCCGTAGTTCAAGAAACAAGTGCAACTACTTTTCATATACCCCTCCCAGCCTACTTAGCAGTGTTCGAAAACCAGCAGAGCCGGATTTGAACAGCAGTCTGCAGTAATGTATGTTGACCAGCACCACAGTGTATCCTTCTTGTTGAGTCGACGCTGATTCGCCCTCCAGGTATGATAGAGGATACCCCCATTCTGGCCCTGGCGCCGTTGTCCCTGGTCTTATGCCTGGTGGAATGTCCCACCCCGCCCGTGCAGTTCCTTTGGCAGCCCCTCGTCCTGGGTACCCTGCACCCGTCTCCAACCTCAAATTAACGAGTCCCCCGCCTTCAACCTCTCCTTCAGGCCAGTCGGCGGGCCCGCTGCTGATGGGACAGACCCCTCAGGCACTTCGCGTCACCCGTCCGCAAGTAGACATGGGCGTTCCTCGAATTCCCCAGCCAATATACCAGACAGCCGCTCCTAGACCATCCGTACCGAGCGCGCCCCATCCCCTCCAGCCACCCATGACTCCCATCATGCCAGTCTTCGCTCGTCCTTCAAAATCTCCAGCCCCAGCGGACGTCAAATTCTCCGAGCCTATCATACGTGGTAACTCCGAGGACAATTTGTTACCGAAACGTGGGGAACGTGGGGATGATTTCTGGAGAAGATTTAGCATGATAGCTAAAGAGGAGAAGAAGCCTAGGTAGGAGAAGTTTGTCGTCCAGAGATTGTTACTGATTGATTCACTCACTAGCTCTTGGTTGTCCAAGACGCAGAGTGGATATAGTCGTTTATCGCGTTGGGTCTGGGTGACTGGCATAATTCTACTTATCGTAGGTCCTATCCGACTTACCTTGATCTAGATATCTGACGCTCTCTTTCAGTGCGCTGGAGGTGGAATCGGGCTTTGGTATTATATATCACACACCTCTACCTCAAACCGAGCGCCCACCGCTGTTGGAGGTAGCGCAGACGAGACTGCTGGTCCCAATACTTCTCCAACAGCGGGTGGTCGATCATCTTCGTCTCCACATGTCAGCCCCACCTTCACCGTGGCACGCCGTAACCCAGTGCCCGACCCAACACCGCCCCCACTAGCGTTTATCGGTACGGAATCCGAAGACACTGTTCAAGTAAACGTTTCAGGCCACGACAAGAGATACCGGTTTCGCAACTTTTGATGTCTCCGTCATAGTGACAACTCCTAGGCATCTCGCGCCCATCTATCCATCATCCATCATATCTATCAGATACTACCATTGCATGCAATGCCGCATTTCGCTCTTGGGCTTTACCGGTTTCAGTCCGGTCCAATTCTTTGGGAATGTCATCTATCTCAGACAGGTTTCCCGTCCGCTCATTTAGTCACACTGGATATGTATTTATCACATATTTCATTGAGCCTCGGTCAATTCGTCTATAGCCAATTCGTCTATAGCCAGCGAATCTTCAAGTGATAACTTCGGATACCGTCACTCGAGTCCGTTAGTCTTTCTGTCCACCAGTGCATATCTATCTGAGTCCCCGTCAAGGTTTGCACGATATGAGACTGTTCCTCGTTGATTTTGGTTTTCTCCTCTACCATGGCTATCCACGGCTGCTGTCATTGGCCTACTTTCGCGACTATTGAACCCATATGTCGTACTATCCACCATTCAATGCACGTTCAGGCATAATTCCAAGTTGACATGAGAGTCCATTTTTTTCGCCTCGGGCTGCAACTCAGAAGCATGCGTAGACCACGTCACTCAGAGTCGCTTAGCGTGATGGCGACGTCCTGTTAATGATCTTGAGGTGATTTATCAAATGCCAGTGCCAGTGAGTTGGCCAATGTGCTACAGTGCCTGGACCATGGTGCATGGGCCAGTGGCGGTTCGTTTACATAAGAAAGAGGGGTCCAAACAAGACATTGCTATGTAGTATGAAGGCTGGACAGCGTTACATTTCCGTGCCTAGGCTATTACTAGAATTATGGCCGATTTCTCGGCAGAAACCTTGTTTACAAATGATCACGTTCACTAGTAGGTGGTAAACATGAATCATATATGCGGCATTTGACACTCACTGGCACAGACACCAAGACTCACTGAGACTCTCCTTGGAAGGTCGACGTCAACCCCACGGATTTTACCCAGTCCGTTGATTCCTTTGTGTGATTTCTCACCAGCCTCAGCTGGTGGTAATTACAAAGGGACACTAATACCCACTGCCAAAAAGCACCCAAACCGGTCAAAACCCCAATTTTCTGGATTTTCTGGAAAACTCACCGCCATCATATTCACAAGCTTGCCTGCCCTCTTACATGGATGATACGCGCGAAATCTCAGTTCTTGTTGTGCCCCAATCGTCCAATTTGAGGATGCTTGGCACGGAGTGCACTCGATGTATACTAACTGGGTTCTTTCAAGTTGCTAGCATCTTCGACTCTTCTTCGAACGGCCGATGACGATTTCCTCTCTCCAAGTCATGAATAACTTCGAGTGAATGACTCATCGAGCGGCTTGCACTCTACATATCTTCACGAGAGATCGTTCCGATCGCTTCGCCTTCACTGGCAAGTTTCCTCGTGACTCGGAGAAGCGATCTGCCGAGCCAGGGATCCATCAGCAAAATGACCAATCGGAATACCGCGTAGACAACTTGAACAGTGGCTAGCTCACGACTTGTAATCGATTAGATTTCTCGAGGTGAAGGGTGCCGACATCGCCGGCGACTTCTGTTCGTCGCTGACAAGATCAAAGAAGTCTGCCCTCCTATCTAATCCTCCGAAAAGCAAGACAGAGACACTCTGTACTACGCACGCGACTCAGTGTCTAACTTGAGGACGAAAGGCACCGCTAGCCTGAGGTCTGATATAACACTCTTCCACTCGCTCTGAAAGACTGCCACCTGAGTCCAGCGAGAAAAAGACGATCAATCACCTTCCGCGCACCCACTCTGGTTTGATCTGCAAACAACTCTGGTGAATCAGGTTAGTTGCCTTGACAGCGTCCGGTGCTTGAATGACAGACAGGATGTTGATCTTGCTCACGCCATGATCAACCGACCATCTCGGTGTCGATGTCGTCCTGTGCAAGCAACCGGAATGTCTGTCCCAGCGTGCCCACCGAGTTGTGCATCTGTTTGCTGGTGAGCGAGAGGATGGTCATTACTC
>JBBPTU010001077.1:0-14887 GCA_038094295.1 Tylopilus aff. beelii | reverse complement strand
CGAATCAATGATAGACAGGAAGTGTCCTGGACACGTGTTGAAATGAGACTGGTACAAATATAGAACGAATCAAGGAGTGGACGCTTCGAATACAGAAAGGGTGACGACGTGGAAGCAATCAAAGAGGTTGTGTGTAATTTCGGATCATAGACAACTACCGAACGACCAGTTAGCAGCAGAGAGCTCGCCACTCACCGTGCAAGAACGGGTGACCTTGTATGACCAGGGAGCGTGAGTGGCGACGGAGATAAGGCACTGGAAGCCGAACGAGGAACGGGAAAGATGAGCGGGCTTGGAGTGGGAGAGAGTATACGACCCTCGTGTTTGACCGGAGGGCCGTCGTCGTCGTCGTCGGCTACGACCTCGTGTTCGACATGACTTGGGGGCAGCGGGGGCGCTTGAGGTGGCCCACCGGGGCGGGGGAAGCTTGAGTGCTCCTCAGCCCAGGAAGGAGAATTATCGAGCTGTAACAAAGGACGATAGTAGGAAGCGGAATCTGGGGTGGTCTGAGGCTGAGCATTGTCGTTCTCGCTCGCTGGCATTAATGGGTCAGAAGTGAAGTAGAGTAGCAGACTCCTTGTCCGTTGCGGATAAGGAATAGGAAGAAAGACAGTGAACTTGTAAGTGAATACAAGAACACCCGAGGGGAGTCAGTGCGAGTGGTTGCTGTGGATGAAGGAACAGGAGCGAGGAGGGCTCCCAGATTGGTCATTACTTATGAAACCGAGTCACCATCCTCCGACGCTGCACCTCTCCGCTTTTGGTAATATCTTCGCGTTGGGTTACCATTACGTCTCATCGCAGCTCACTGGCAGGGTCTACGCGAGAGTACCGCGTAGATGCATAGATGGCGCATTTCTCGGCATTGGTGATGCCACCGCTGTACCGCAAACCCTATGACTGTGCAGTGGCCTATGATCGTGATGGTACCTAGTACGATGTGGATCCTGGACCATTACATCACACTAGCGTACAGACCTTTCCTGTCAGTCAGTGGGTGTAAGTCCCTTTACGTCTTGTCCACCACCCTGGCAATGATTGATGCAACTAGCCCAAGAGGAGAATGTCCGTCTTACAAATCCTAGGGTTCAGCCATACGAGCCTCAGCATAACGGCCCACGCCCTGACGTACAGCTTCGAAATAGGTACGACGGACGGACTCGAATTGGCTGTGAAGTTAGTGAGATACTACTTCTACTCATACGATACTGTCTTCATAGCTATTATGATCCTTTGAGTCTAAGTGCTATCATGGTGTGTTCTTGATCGAACGAAGTTCGAACTCGCCGTACAAAGTTATCGATTATATACCGCTCAGATCAGAAGGCGATAAGCTGTGTCCAACCTCATCATTTTTTTGAAGCCGGACACAGATAAGGCCGCCAGATTGTACTCGGAGCTTGTTCGGACCCGATAGCTGCGCTGACCCCATATCAAGCATTGCAAACATCGAGCGTATGGGCGTTTGGCTCCGAGTCACGGTGAGTTGCCTTCATGACTTCATCCAGACCCATGATGATGATGATTCTACTTCCGGGAGATTGGGGTTCAACATTCAACCAATGATTCTCGCCCTAACATACCTTGCAAAAGTGCTAGAGGAGCTTTCGGCGTCACGGGCCGCGGTAATCCCAACACACCCCGAGTCTGCAAGAGAAAAACTGCACGCTTGACATTCGTCGGACCCTGGACGTTGGACCCACATGGCGCCACTCCATTCAAATAGGTCCACGGCATTACGCGTTGCAGTCCTTGGCTCTCAACTCGCACGCATCTCCTTCATGCTTGCCCTCCGTCGTACCCGGGCCCTCAATGATACCAGTCGTTGTCAGGACGTCATCGCGCGCCGTCTCGTCTTTTGCGAGGCAGCTGAATGCATGCCTACAGAGCACCTCCTCCTGGACTGTTGGCACTGCGACCGCTTCCTGGCCTACTGCTGCGCTTGCAGCAACCGGGAATGGCTGTTGGAACAACAAAAACGCGCTCAGCGCCGCTTCGGTTCCGTAACCGACGAGGACGACAGCGACAGCGACGCGCCGCCTCCCAGACCGTGCCATTATTACAAAGTCGCGTTCGTCGACGGCGCGTGTGCGGGGAACGGCCAGGATGGGGCGAGTGCGGGGATTGGGATCGCGATCGGCGGGAACCCGATGACGATGCATTGGGCCATCCCCGTCGATGACGACGTCGACCCTTGCTTCCTCCGTACCTCCCAGCGTGCAGAGCTGCTGGCCGCGATCTATGGCATTCGCAAGTTCGCCGAGTTTGAGGACTGTTCGGGCGATAGGCCTCACGGAACTAGAGAGGAGCATGAGTCGTCGGACAGCAAGACCACTTGGGTCATCACGTCCGACTCGGAGTACGTCGTGTTGGGCATGACCGAGTGGGTTCCTAGCTGGAAGGTAAGCTACGCTTGGCCGTTCACATGCACTACTCCCCATCTCATCGATGCGAGTAGAACAAGGGATGGCGCAATTCGTCAGGGAAAAGACCTAAGAATCTCGATCTCTTCCAGAGGCTCGACGCGACTATCGACAAGTATGAACGTGAATATGGCGTTCGAATCGCTTTCTGGCGCATCAGTCGTGTTCACAACGAGACTGCCGACGAACTCGCCAGGTTTGCTGCGAGGGGCCATACAGTCAAACCAGTTCAGTTTGAGTGCGTGCTATCGTCATACATGATTTTTTCAAATAACCATGTCGTATGCAGGCCAATGTATCCACAGTCTGAAGATGAAATGGAAACCGAATAATGCCGCTCTTTTTCGATGGACTCTACTATGACAATACCCCCGGCTTCTAGATAACTACATTACCCAGACCACCTATTCCAGTCTACGAGTAGCACACCTTCATAATCGTGATGCACCAAAGTAACGCAGCCACACTTTTTTGGGCGCTCTCTGCGATTTGTGTCCACCGATAGTCTGTCACTCTTGTCGAAGGCATCGTCGAAGGAGGTTCCTAAGTCTAACTAACTGCATTGCATACGTGGAAGATGTGCGCAGTTAACAGAGCGTCTCAAAGGAAAGAGACCGTGACTATCCGCCACGTGTCGACGGGTACAAGGTCGGTCCAACCAAAAAAGAAGCCACCAACACGACCTCGAAACCTCACCCATCAGCTCGACGCCGAGACATACGCCGGCTCGTACGGCCTCTCCACCCGTATGTCCACGTCCACCCCGCCCTCGCGCGCACACCTCAACACTCGCCCCTTGAACGCGTCGAAACACGCCTTGCGAAACGGCTGTCGCTCCCGTCCGTGGCTGTACACGAAATCGTGAAAGACAAGCTCGAAGACGGAGAGGCCGCAGACGCCGGCTTGGGTCGCCCGGTCGCCAGTCCGGCGTTCGATGAGGTCGGCTATGGGGTCGAGATGCGCTTCGTGTGCGCAGCCGAGACGGAGGTGGGTGAGAGAGGGGAACGAGGACGAACTGGAATATGGGGAAGACGGTGGACTAGAATCTGGGCTCGGACTGCCACCAGGGCTTGGTGCGCCCGTAGACACGGAGTCGGGCACTGGAAGAAGATGTGCAAGCACGTCCGAGATAGGGTAGGCTCTCGGATAAGGTTCGAACGTGAACGTGGATAGTGTAGATGAGATACTCGGAGAGGTCAGCAGACGCGCGAGCTCCAGAGGCGACATATCGACGTCCTGGATATGAAGCGTTTGAAGGCGACATCCGGATCGATCAAGGAGGGCAGAAAAGTGATGGGCATGCCACCAAGGAGGTTGTATGTGCGTATGCAACAGGGGTGGGTGTACGTCCGGGTATGATAAGGGCGCATAGAGATCACCCCAACTGAGGAGGATGGCGCTATCGATCTGCAGCGTCGAGAGCTGGGGAAGTCGCAATGCATCGAGGAGTGCACATGCATGGGCGGTCCGACTCAACCGTCGAACGCGGAGCGTATGCAACCTGGGTAACTCGATCAGTGGGGTGATCATCTGCCCATGTGCAATCACATCCAGCTGATGTAAATGCTGCGTTAGTGCGGTGCTCAATCCAATGGAGAGCTCTCTGAGATTCTGGCACGATGTCAACCTGGAAAAGTGCCGTGGGAGGGTGGCGCTCTCGCCTCCTGCCTCGTGTAGGTCATACGAGAAAGCAAGGGAGGTGAGGCGTTCCCAGCCGACAAGAATGTCTTCCCTTATAACGTGGTCTGGTCCAGTAAATGCCAAGGTAGTGAGTTGGTTGGCCTGTGAGAGATCTAAATGAAGCGAATGCAGACTACGGCGCCAACCCATGTGGTCGATGTGAACGGAAAATGAGGCGAGGGAGGTATATGCACACGACGAGAGTGCATCAAGCAGAGTAAAGTAATCCGAGGAGAACTTGAGATAAATGGACTTCCATCTATGAGCATACATGCGGATGCGGGAGAGCAGCCAGACGACAGCATGTTCTGTGTCTTTTTGGAAGACGCGGTTGTTGGTGAAGGCGATAGAGAGTGGGGTAGGATAAGATCGTTGGAGCCATGTTTCAACGGCAGTGGCGACCTTGATACCGTCGCGTGATCGATCGACGTCGGTTTCAAGGAATCGCAGAGAGAGAGAGGTCCAGAGCCGGGGGGTATTCTGGGAAACGGAACGCCAGTAACTGCAAACGCGGCCAAGAAGGAGCGGCGGCTCTGAGAGAACCGCACGCGATGAGACCTGCCCGTCTAGGCAACTTTCAAAGATGATACCGAGTATCTCGGGTGGCATACGGAGTGCTATAGCAGGCCTTTGTGAGAATCCTGGCGCCCTTTTGGCGTCGTTTTTAACGAATGGTCGCTCGAGACGGGCATTAATACCGCGTCGGTGCTCTGCTGAACGTAGCTGGAATCGTGTGCCTTGGTGATCGTAATCACAGTGACTTGCGTGAGCACTTTGCGTCGGCTGTGGTAGCCGCTGAGAGTGTCGAGAAAACCTGAACTCAATATCCAAATACTAGTACAAATCCTTTCAACAGATACTTACCGGCAAGTAATCCCGCATAGAACCATGCCATTGCCAGGCTGCGCTCTCCGCCGGGCGGAACTGAGGGAATAACATAGTTGTTGGACCGGGTCTATTAGAAGGAACTGATTCGATGGCAGAGTTCGGATGGCCGTCTGGTGGCAGCGGATTCGATTTTAATAGTTATTTGGCGTAAGTTCCCCGCAAAGGGTTCACAGGTATTATTACTTGGTTACTCACACTGGGCGTTAACTCCTGCCTCCCTCCAAACCGGCTAGGCGAGGCTATTTCGTCTTTCGGGGATGTTGGTTCTCACCTACTGCTAAGTCGGTACTAGTGCGTGGCTGCTGTTGATTAACCTGTTTATTTTCGACGTACCTTGACGCTTGTCCCATCAAAGCACAGCAGCAGGTCGGCCGCAGCTCTCGACCGTCCCCAGTACTAGCATCTGCGACAGGTTTCCACAAAGTCAGATGAGATCCGAAACTAACCGCTGTCAAGCGTCTGGACATATGCCCCAAGTTTGGCACCTTCACCACTACGCCGACGATCGCTTCTGCCGACATTTCATGTCAGACTAGGCCAACTACAAGCATTGTCTTGAATGATCTAGTTCGGTTATCTTGTCAGTGTTCAACACCTTCCGTGTTCTTTGCCTCGTAGGCTAATTACCAGACTGGCCACTGGCATGCGCGCATCGGGCTAATCATGCCGAACCTAACCTTTCCGCCCCCGGCGAGAACGCGGAAATCAAATTGACATTGGGTGACAGGCGGCCATAAACTAGGGCAGTGCGGACATGAAAGACTCAAAGTATTCGAGGAGATAAGGTGATCCGATGAAGTCTACCAACCAACTCCGGGAGTCTGAATTACATTCTCTCGTAGCCCCTCCTTCCTGTTCTCAGATACTTGCTGCACCGCGTTCGCCCGGAAACTCCCCAACTTTCTCATTCTCCGAGTCCGATGTTCCGATCCGCGGACCCGAACCACGTTTGTATCGTGTCACACGTCAAAAATATCGCTCCGGTGTGTCGGAAGTATGGCTATGTACTCCTGCAACAGTGTACATCTGGGCACCTAGCATGCGTGAGGACCGGTACATGGCTACCAAAGAATGCACGACCTCGCCACCATGACCTTACGTGTTTTCCCGTCGGGTCGCGCGAGACGCCCATCTTGGGATGGCGTCACTGTTTCGTGATTGCGGGAAATGGATAGACCTATCGGCGTGGAAAGTGCGAGACAGCGCGCGAGCTCGTCGTTGGGAAGTCGGGGTTCTGGATGAAGAGATGTAAGGAGGTACATCCGCAATTTGCCATCGACCCTGAAAAAATTGCAGTCGTGTCAGTGTGTTCCAGCTCACTGCCGGCACTGCCAGTGGGTCGGATACGTTTGTTTGATGTCAGGCGAAATTATCAATCGTCAAGGAGAGGAATGACACCACAGCTGTGGAGAATTGGAGACAGGATGGTTGGGATCTGGAGTCTTCTACCTCCATATCTTCTTCCATGGCGTAGGTGAGATTTTGGAATCATACTGCCAGTCTCTCTATGGTAGTGGAAGACGGATCCTTGATCTTGCCAGAGCACCCAATCCGGTATCAGCTCCCCAATGCAGCGCTCGAGTTGTATTGCGCTCCAAAGTGAGGGAAAACTAAATCGAGAGAATCCACAGGTACTCTCGGAGCCAATTAACATCGATCGAGATCGACTGTGCCATGCTGCCTTTCTACTAAGCGTGCCCCGAGCGTCGGGAGCGAAGTCCGGTCTGTCATCCGATAGTCGCCTGCTCTCATGCTCTCATTGTGAGTAGGCTTCTAATAGAGCTGGGCTTGATGACTTACAGCGATGGTTACATAATGGGAAAAGATCAAGGGTCACTGGCCCACCGCACAAGCTGAAGCTGATCAAGGAGCCAATAATAAGCTGGTTCGTAGCGTTACAGTAGAAGTGAGAAACTTTGATTGATTTTGAACCTACAAAGATGCAAACGTTACATACATATTACCAAGTGAAAGCGGCCTATTATAAATCCTGTCTGACTCGTGTGGTTGGCGGAAGAGGTCCAAGTCCGTACGTGGGAATGCTACTGGACATTGATGTACTTGGGGAGATAAGGCGAGTCTACAACAATAGACGCCTCCAATTCATCTTGACCGTTTTCTTTCTCGTTCCCGCTTCCGGTCCCGGACGCCCACTGCGCCAGGTCTGCCAGAAAACCCTTGACTCTCTCCAACCGGTCTTGTGACCCTCGAGCTCGATCTGCTTCCGTACCGTGCCACATGTTGAAAAAGACCACTTCGACGCGTCGTAGTGGGGCTACACCCGCAGCACGGGCGCGCTCGCCCACGCGCGAACGAAACATGTCCATCATGGACTCCAAAGATGCCTCCGCCGAGCTTGCCAAGGTGATCTCGCATAATTGCGGTACTGCAGCATGCCTTCGTTTACGTCCTCTACGCTGTCGCGCAAAGTGTGAGACGTCCAAGCGGCGGATGACGTCAGCTATATCTTGGGATCGTGGACATGGGATGAAGCGAAGAGACGAGAGCGCTGGCGAGAGCGCGAGACAGCGAACGAGTTCGATATTTGGGAAGTTGACGTCCTGGACGGAGAGATGGAGGAGATCACATCCGGACCGTGCCAAGAGGTTTGAAAATGTGCGATCGTGCCAGGGTTGGCTCCAAATGAAGAGGGCGGATGTTTCGATTTCGAGTGTCTGAAGACGTGGTAGGACGAGTGGGTGGATCGCACCGCTAGCGTAAGAATAAGGAGCAAGTCGACGGACCCGAAGAGTTCGAAGACAGGGTAAGGTTATGGTCTGAGTGGGGTCGAAAAACGGGGGTCGATCAATACCCAGGGAACAAGTGGTGATGTTTTGACACCGAGCAAGGTCTGAGAACCGCCAATGCGATGCAAGACTCGCCCCGTAATGCGGGGCAAATCCGAATGATACCCCCGTAAGGCGTTTCCAATCAAGGTCAATATTATCTTGCATTGAAGGTCCAGATCCGTTGTAACTGAACGACTTGAGATTTGTGGCGGACTCCAAGCTCAGTTGAAGCGCAACGGGTGGTCTGAACAAGACGGAGGTGCCATTTATGCTGAGATGCTCTAGGGAAGACAGGTCGCACGGTGTGAACGTGAAGAGACTGGAGAAATAACCACCAGCTAGTTGAATGGAGATACGTTTCCATCGCTGCCCATGCGTGCGAAGTCGATCAGCAAGTAGGGAGATGAGACCTTTCGTGTCGTAATGAAAGTCGCGATAATCCGTGAAGGTAAGGGAGAGAAGCAGCACACCGGAGTGTTTCAAGTGTTTATCCAACACCTGTTTGACCCTCTCCATGTCCTCATTGCGGCTTGCATGTGATTCTAGAAAGCAAAAGTGGATGGATGTCCAGAGTCGAGGGTCTGATTCCACAATGGCTTTCCAAAGAGTGCAAACCTGGGAGAGGTGAAGTGGTCCCTGAGAGGGGAAGGGGACATCATCGCCAATAGGCTCCCCCACGGGAGCCATGGAAAGCTCAAAGACGTAACCTAATATTTCTGGTGGAATGGTTGTCACTGGGTGGTGCTGGCCAAGCAACCGATTCGCATCGATCGAGAGTGGGGTGCATTCTCCTTCAAAATTGCATCTCGCTTGTTCAAGTTTTTCTTGGAACTGTGCCTTATCGATGGTTTGATCCTGAGAGTCTGGGGAAGGTGAGCAGTCATCCGACAGTTCTTGGTCATTAGGCTGTTAGATCTTATCAACACAGGAAGCCATGGATTCCGGGGGACCCACAGCAGGTATCAGTCTCCGCGAACCAGCGGACAAATGATCGGCGTGGGAGGGTGAATGAGGTATGATAATGGCCTTTGGTGGTCCATGTATGTGGGCGCGAGGATTCTGGGATCCCTTGTGTGGTGGTTCGTGGTGGGCACTACGGACATGGGTCTCCATCAAAAAGTAAACGTTGGGGAGCAAACGCGTGTACGCTCAGGCTGTACAAGTCCAAGTCTGTAAACGTGTCACGTGGTCGTAGTAATAGGCACGCTTTAACTTTTAGTGCGCCTTCCTAACTTGAATCAAGTTATAGATAAAGCCAAACTTCGGATCAGACTAAGAGGTATAGCGTCGGACTCCATTGAAAAGTTCAAGGAAAAATGCGGCTACCGACGTTTCCATTCCCATAATCCCATTCAAGTTATCCTTCCTACCTATTCTCGCCGGGACGTTTGCTACACCAGCTGCACGGGCAGCAGCCCTGCACGCGAACGGCAAATGGCCAGCGCCTGATCTAAACCATCCTCTGCCAGGTTTGCCAACGTAATCTCGCGTAACATCGGTACGAGGGGACCAGAGTTCCCTGCAGCGTTCAGCGCGAGGATGACGCTAGCCACGTCCTGAGAACGTGGGCAAGGCAGAAAAACGAGCGACGCCAGCTTGGGTGAGAGCTCAAGACAGCGAACAAGCGCATCGTTTGTGAAGCCGACGTCTCGGATGGAAAGACGGTGGAGGGTGCATTCGGAGCGGGTCAAGAGGCTTGAAAAGCCGTGATCATCAGCATGCGAGTCTCTTTGACTGGTGATCAAGACGGATGCGTCAATCTCCAGCGTCTGGAGTCGAGGGAGGATCAGGAGGTCAATCGTGCTATTTACACGAGCATCGGAGCGGAGTCGGCGGATGCGGAGCGTCTGAAGACAGGGCAACGTGATGCCAGTGGTCTGAATGGTCTGACCACTGTAGGACATCGGTCGACCACTATCTCCGATACCCAGGGAGCAAGTTGTAATATTTTGACATTGGCCGAGGTGCCTAAATTGATGAAATAATGTATGTCCCTCATCCCTACGTGAGTCAAATGCAAACGAGACCTCCGTGAGGCTTTCCCAATGGACGTGAATATCGTCCCCACCAAACCCCGGTGCACTAGCACGATATAAGCCGGTATAGTGTGGAGAAATAACCATTTGACAAATGGAGTGTGATACGCTTCCAACGCTGTGCGTGTGCTTGAAATTGGTCTACGAGCGACGAAATTGGGTTGTGCGTGGTTGGCTTGAAGGTGCGATAATCGATGAAGGTGAGCGAAAGTGGGAGGGAGCCGGACCTTCTTAAATGCAGATCGAGTATGTGTCTGACTCTCGCCGCGTCATACCAGTGACGTCTCTGTGATTTCGCGAAGTAAAATTGGATAGATGTCCAGAGACGAGGGTTTGACTCCACAGCGGCTCTCCAAGACCTGAAAACTTGTGCGAGACAAAGCGGTCCCTGGGATGTGAGTCCGGTTTGGTCTGGTGTCAGTTCCATCGAGTGGGCTACGTAAAGCTCAAAGATGTGATCCCGAATTTCAGGAGGGATGCGTATCACAGGAGAGTGATGTCGGACTTGTTGAAACCGATTATCTTCGATTACGATATTTCGGGCATCTTGATGCTTATCCACAAGTTCAAGCTGCTCTCCAGAGGTTTCACTGGCCTCGCTTTCCATGTCACCTAGCGATTGCCTGCTAATAGTCTCAGCCCGAGGCTGCCATGCTAAGGTAAGCCATGTACACTCGCAAAGAGTGGCCCCAAGGAACTTACAAGGTTCAAGCTAGTGAAGTGGAAATAAAAGTCGAGAGTATAACTAACAGAGCTAGAAAATCGCGCAGAAGAAGAGTCAGAGGTCACGACGGCCTAATTGTGGCAATGGAAAGAACTGCGCCGCTACCAAGGTACGAGTCCAAATAGAGGTACTGAACTTACGGCCAATGATAAGACTCGAAATGCCGCCTGCAGTGGTGGCAACCTCGCTTGACGACCTGGCGCTGAAATAAACCACCTCTGGCCTCTAGTACCAATCGCGGGTAACTGGTTACACACAGGTTGCTAGGTGTAGATCAAAGCCAATACGACCACTAGACTACCACGGAAGGAACAAGCTTGGAAATTTGGCCAGTCATTTTCTCACAAACCTTGTCAAGCAAGCCGTGACTTGCATTTACCGAAAGTGTAGGAATTCCCAACACACTTTGCAGGTGAAGACTTGTCGCCCCGCATGACAGTGCTACCGCGTGATCGAGATCGTTTCAACTCTAAAGGACATTCACGCCGATCATCATAATTGAAACGCGAACATCCAACCATGAAATATATATTGTTTTCGACACCCAACGCAATCAAAGCAGGGCCAATTCGCTCACCGAGAGCAGCCGCAGATCGTAGTGAGGACGGAGTATGAAATAGAGCGACTTCGAACTGCGACCGGCGGCGGCACGGCTGGTAGCTAGAAGCTAAATAGCCAACTAGGCAAGTTCCGAATCTCGTACGGTTGCACCCGAGTCTTTGGCTCAGTATGACCGTTGAGACAGGAGAATGGTCCCTCGGGGGATCCGAGGATGAGAGGAATAATAGAAGACCGACTAGATTCGTCGACGAGTGCTGCAACCAAAGCCAAGCTGCATTGATCGTCATATCGTACGATAAAAGTCGGGTCCCGGATCCGAGTCAGAACAAGTACCGAGGACGAGTATAAGGCATCGTGGTGCAGTTCGTGGGGTGGATAAGGAGGGTGCATGAACAATCGCCGAGGGCGAGATGATCCTGGGAGTCGTGAACTAGATCGATGAGAAACCATGCTTTGCGGAAGGGCTCGAGGTGAACGACCACGCGTGAATAGGGAGTGTATTATCCGCAGCATGGCGGTGTCGCAGGACGGCAAGTGCCAGATCATGACCGGTACAGAGCAAGGCGACGACGTGAAGCAGCCACCGCACTCCTGCAGTATTCTGCTATGCGTGGCCCAATCTGCCTTCGAACTACTCGCAACGAAACTCGCATTGTGAGAGTCGCATCAACACGAAAGGACTAAGAGTCGGTCGAGCCATTGTCGAGCATGACCTCATCATCGCCTCAGGCCCTCTGCTTTCCTTTCCTCCAGCACAGAAACATCGCAGCACGTCGCTTCCAGAACCTGTAGCATCGTTGTCCGCGATATGAATTGCATATAATCGTGCACAGGATCTTCTGGGGCTACTTCATCTCTGTACCACGCAAATGCGTCTTGCAATGTGATGGAAGACGAGTTATCGGAGGTACTACCATCCCAATCCGTGTCGATCATCGTCGCATCCGATCCTTCGGATGGTTGTTGGGATGTAGACCCAGTGGGAGACGACTTCGCTGGGAGGTTCCAACCGCCATGGACCTCAGTCCCCATCTCGTCGACGTGGACGCACGACGATAGCGTGTTCGGATGGTGGTCCTGTCGATTTACCTACTGGTCAGCATTGCGAATAGACATGACGGGACAGAAATGGTCGTTTGTAGAACGATCGCACCTTTTTCATTGACAAACGCGACATGGGTCCAACGAGCGGTGGCGTCACCTAACCGAAAAGGTAAGGTTGCTGTGCCAAGGTGATCAGATGGATATTTTTTGTTCATGGACGGTCCGGGCCTGACTCAGGAGCTTCTGTACGTATAAGTCGAAGTGTTAGTTCAAAGTGATCCTGTAGTCGGAGTAAGGGCTCTCACCGCGACTCTAACGCAACAGTACGGACACAACCTCACCGTCATTCAGAAGTCATCCACTGGAATAGCTTTGCTCTTTACCCGGCCTACTACCCTCGGTCAACCTCTTGAGGAGTTGCACCTCTGAATTGTCGAAACCCTTGACGACATTGTCCGCTCAGGGGACAACGCAGTGGGATTTGCAAACAGGACGGTCCCCTAGCCACCACTAGGACCGCCCAAGGGTGAGAGACCTGTAGTCTGCGTGAAAGTAATGAATTCAACACGAAGCAGGTGAGTGCTGACAGATGATCACCGTGAACGAGCCCTGACTCTACTTCCAGCCAACGCCTGCGGACGGACGACCATGGAGACAGTGACCGATGCTACTTTGAGAGAGATTGCGATAGCATAATATGATTTACGATGAAGACAGCAAGCTAAATAGAGAGTGCGTGAACAGCCCTAAGGCTGAGATGACCCTGAGAGTTGAGCTGTATCGATAAGAAACCACGTGTTGCAGGCGATGCTTGCAGTGGCCGCGGGCACCCCTTCGATCCACACCAAGCATGGCCTTCAATCCGTGGCGACAAAAGAACGGTGAGCGGTTCGTGAAACCACCAAAGAAGCAATGCTAACGAGAGTGCAAGAGTCGACTCGGATGGAAGAACGACCTTTGTCGCACCAGAACGAAGCAAGAAGAGTCGAGACAAGTGAGACGGTGACCAGGACGAGGACAGTAGAGGCGAGTGGTTCGTCCTCAGTATTGTTGGGGCGAAATCGGTCGAAATCGATGGTGGGGAGGCCATATATGCGGTTGCGTTCCTCCCTGATGGGAAGCATGTCATGAGTCATGACAAGAACGGTTTCGTTCAGCGTTGGCGGATGGAAGACGGCAGGGAGGTGAAGACAGCGATGAGTGAGGAGAGTGGTGTTCAGAGCATGGCGGTGTCGCGGGATGGCAAGTGGATCGTGACTGGAATGCACGGAGGCGACATGCGGGTGTGGGATAGACGGGGAGACGGCAAGGCGAGGGAGTGGAAACCACACCGCGGCCCGGTGTGGGCGGTGGACGTCTCGCCGGACGGGTCGAAAATCGCGACGGGGTCGTATGACGACACTGCCTGCGTCTGGTCGCTGTCCGGCAAGCGGCTGCTCAGGCCGTGGCAGCACAAGAACATCGTGGTCGCAGCCAAGTTTTCGCCCGACGGACGACTCGTCGCAACAGCAACGTGGGAACGCGACTCCGTGCGGGTCTATGACGCCACGAAAGGCCGCCCCCGCTTCGACGCCGCAATCCGAGTCAACTCCATCCACAACAATTCCCTCGCCTGGGGAAGCGACGCCAAGCAGCTTTTTACCTGGGTCGCGATGGCTATATCTACGCTGTCGACGCGTCCACTGGCACCATACTCTCAAAATGGGCCATCCATAGCGACAAACTTGAAGACGCCATGTGCATCGCTCTGGCGCACAATGGCACTTTCATCGCGGCCTCGGCCGACTCAAAGGTTTCGTTTTGGGACACCTCGACATGCCACCAAATCGGGACTGTCCTCGAGCATACCCATACCATTTACTTCCTAGCCGTATCGAACAATTTTGATCTCGTGGTCTGCGGCGACAAGAAAATCACCCTTTGGAATCAACCTGGAGATGTTCAAACACAAGGAGTCGCCAGCCATCGTCGCAGAGATGGAGCGGGCATCGGGTTTTTCGGAACGACAGTTGTCGGTACTTCGACCTGGCTTAGACAGGGTTCGCGAGAAGCTCTCATTGGCTTCGACGCGCGAAACGACATACGTCGAGGACATCGCATATTCATTGCTCGGTATCTTCAATTCTTCCATTCCGGTCATATATGGCGAGCGTTACCGTGCGGTTGGCCGTCTTCTGGAACATGTCTTGACGGGTTCTGGTGATGTATCAGTTCTCGCATGGACTGGGGAAGCAGGTAGTTATAACAGTTGCCTGCCACTCGACCTCACCGTCTATCGTCAAGTCGTTCCGCCCTATATTCCGCAGCCCATCAGCACAGATGACATGGCTCGCGCGGTGGCAAGATTGCGTTCGTCCCAACGCGATCCCTCCGTTCTCGAGACGTTGTACGACCGTCTTCGCCATCTTCCACTGCCATCCATGGTTGCCAGTCGCCTCCGACTCTCCGGAATCGTCTTTCGCGCCTCCAGGGTCGTCCGCACCTCGAATCCAGACCCAGAGACGAAGCTCGGTGCCTATCGCGTCACGACGTCCGCGCTCGGCGACGTCGAGATCGCGACCGCACACGACCTCTGTGCGACCGACGACCTCTGCATCGTGCATCCCTGGATCCGTCCTTTGCTCGTCCAGGAGCACGCAGAGGGCGCGACGACGCGCGACGGGACGACCCAGGCGCTTCGGCTGCGCGTACGCCTCGGGCAGCCGTTTGGCGCGCTCTTGTTCGCGTCGGCGTCGTTCATGG
>JBBPTU010001076.1:0-14895 GCA_038094295.1 Tylopilus aff. beelii | reverse complement strand
TGATACTGCTGCAGCCTTATTTGGGGTGGGGCATTTGGACCATTGTAGGAAGAGGCCAGCCTGTCGGACAGCATGAATGGCAAGGAACTGCTCGAGGATGGGGTGGGAGGTTGGGAGAGAGGCCATTCGTTCGAGCTCGGTGAGTCTATCAGGGGAGTTGGCAAGGAGATCAAGCAACTTGAGTTGCAGCTGAGGAAGGAGAAGGTCAAAGAGGACGGGGAGGGCATTGGGGATAGGGTCCCAATCAGGATAGGTGGTGTTGACATCGATGGAGAGGACTCACAAGGGGAAGTGATGCATAAGGGAGAGGACAGGGGAAGAGCTATGGGGTGTATTCCTCAACTCACCCCTTTTTATCTAGTTTTCGGGGATTGCTCTATCAGCAGGGTTCCAGGTAGGGTTCCAGTTGGAATTAGCTTGGGGTGGAGTGGTTGGGGTGGAAAAGGTCCAGGGGCATCCCACATCCCCTGAGGCATAGGACAGGGGCACTATGGTGATACATATTTCTGTGTGAGAACGGAGCACTTGGAGAATCATTCCCCTGCGGGAGAGGAGGTGGGCAAGATAGGCCACAAAGGTGAAGAATACTATGATGACGATGGTGAGGAGATCACAGATGGAGATTATAGTGGGTGATTAGTTTCGTGGGAAGTCCTTGGGGTGTCTTTGTTGATAGTCTTTGAGCAGTCATTTGGCATGGGAAAGATTTTCAACAGGTTCCCAGGTATCTTCCGATGGGGCGTACCCCTTCCATCCCACGAGGTATTGGGCCTTTTTCCCCACCACTTCGTACTCAGCTTCTCTGTCAACTAATTGGGGTGGTGGAGCAGGGAAGTTGGGCTGTGTTCTTGGGTGGTTATGGCAGGGGATAACTTTGATGCATGAAACACATCATGGATCTTCCAAGTAGAGGGGATCACAATTCAGTAGCTGAGCCGACTGAGGACTTGGGTGATCTTGAATGGCCCAACCCTTTTGGGGGCCAGCTTCCAATTCTGATACTTGATTCGAAGGTCTTTGGCTTCCAGCCACACCTTGGTCCCCACTTTCCATCCCTTGAACTGAGAGGCTATTCGTTCCCTCATGTCCTGCTAGGCCTTATGGTGTGCAGCCAACACTTCTTTCCAAGCCTCTTTGAGTACTCTGGTGTGAGTTTCTAAGGTGGTGAGGAATGTAGTCTTAGATAATGGTGGGTATGCACAGGGTTTGTTCCCATCATTAAAGAATAGGGGGTTACATTTGTGGCAGAGTGAGTGGCAGAGTTGTGGGAGAATTTGGCTAGAGGAAGCATTGCGGACCATTCTTTGGACTTGTTTCCACAAAAGATTTGTAAGTAGGTTTCAAGCTCCTGGTTTACTCATTCAGTTTCCCCGTCAGTCTGAGGGTGGTAGGCAGTGGAGAGGGCTTCGTTGTAGTGGAGGAGGCAGGCTAGTTCTTTGGTGAAGGTGGACACAAAGGGGGGCCCTCGATCAGAGATACATTTGTCATGTAAGTCAAAATGGGGGAAGACATTGTAGAAAAAGAGGTCAGCTACGCCTTCCATGCTGATGGATTTTGTACATGGACAGAAAATGACCCCCTTTGTAAGCCCTTGGTCTACCACAACCAATACTGAGTCATATCTGTGGGAGGGAGGAAGGTTGGTGATGAGATCCACTGAGATCTGCTGAAAGGGGCGAAGCACCTTGGAGGGAATTGGGGACAGTCCGGGAGCGGTAGGGTGGGTATTGACCTTAGAGGCCTGGCAGACAGTGCAGCCTGCCACAAATTTGTGCACGTGAGTGGCCAAGCCAGGCCACCAGTAGTCACAGGACATGCGATGCAGTGTACGGAAGCATTCTTCATGGCCGCTGGCTGGGGAGTAGTGGAGTTCATGTAGGAGATCCACCCTGGCAGATTCTGGAACATAGAGGCAACCCTTAAAATAGAGGGAACCCTTGGTAAATGACCAGTTGTCCTGATTGGAGTGGGGGAGGAGGGGGGAGCCCTCTCAGAGAGGTTGTATGGCCTGGAGGACAAGAGGGTCCTCCAAAGTAGAGGCAGCAATTTTGTTCACAATTGCAATGTCAATCATGCATACGAATGCATCAGGGGGAAGGAAGGTGAGGTGGTGATTGTTGGAGGAAGTGTCGACGTCATCCTTATTGGATAGGGCATCTGTAGGGCCCATTGTGGTGCCTGGGAGGGCCTTCCAAATCAGGTCATAGTCCTGTAAGAACATTTGCCACCTGGCCTGCTGCTGGGAGAGATCTTGGGGATGCTTAAAATAGGTGAGGTTCCAGTGATCCGTCAAGATGGTCACCGGGTGGGTAGTTTCAGTGAGGTAATGGCACCACTCACAGAGCACCAGGATAACAGCCAGCATTTCTCTATTGTAGATGTCGTAATTTTATTCAGCCAAGTCGAAGGTTTTCAAGAAATAGACACACAGGTGGAGATCACTGGCAGAGTCCTGCTGCATTAGGACCCCCCCTGTGGCAACAAGGGACACATCCGTCATGATGGTAAACGGGTGAGTGGTGTCTGGGTAGCAGAGCACTGGGGCCTTGAGGAATTCCCACTTTAGAGCAAGGAAGGCATCCTGGTGGGGCTGGGTCCACTTCCATGGTTCACCTTTCTTAGTGAGTGAGTGGAGTGGGCAGACGATATCTGAGAATCTGGGGATGAACTTTATGTAGAAGTTACAAAACCTGATAAACAAGTGGACTGCCTTCACCATCATGGGTGGTTGCCATAGCTTGATAGCCATTAATTTGGTTGGATCCACCAATACCACCCCTTTGTGGACAATCATTCCCAGATATTCTACTTCTGTGACATTGAAGCTACATTTCTCCAATTTGAGGTAAAGTTTATGGTTGCGTAACCTGGCGAGAACCAATTTGGTTTGTTCATTGTGATCAATCTGGTTATTCAAATGGATCAATAGATCATCCATGTAGATTACTAGCTATCCTTCCATGATTAGGTCTCCAAAGACATGGTCCATTAGTGCCTGGAATGTTGCTGGGGAGTTACAGAGCCTGAAAAACATGACAGTGGGCTCAAATAACCCGAAGGGGGTGCTGAACACCACCTTTCATCTATCATTTGGGCAGATCAGGACATTATTGTATCCCCATCTGACGTCCATCTTGGTAAAAATGGACAACCCTTTCAACTTATTGACAAGGTTGGAGATCAAGGGGAGTGGGTAAGTGTTCTTTATGGTTCCAGAATTTAGGTGATGATAGTCCTAACAAGGTCATAATTTCCCATCCTTCTTGGAGATGAAGAAGAAGGGTGAAGCTTGGGGGGACTTGGAGGGGGTGAGGCATTTGGCTGTGCACTGGGCTGCACATCTAGTGGCTTGGGTGAGGGCGAAGGCGACAGAGCGAGGGAGAGTTTTACCGTGATAGGCTGACCCCAGGTGGGCGTTATCAGGGTTCCACCCTGTGTTGGCGGTGTCTGAGAGAGTCCCGTCATTGGAGAGTGAGTCCAATTTGGAAAAGGGGGAGTCGGTGTGAGGGGAAGAGGGGGAAGGAGAAGGGGGTCAGTCTTCCCAGATTCCAACAACCCTGGGTTCAGTGGATAACAAGGTTGCGGCAACCACAGTGGTGGTGGATGAGGGGGGAATGAAGTTGATGACTCAGGGCGTACCCTGGACAGAGGGGGTGGAGGTGGATAGGCTGGAGACAGAAGTGATTGTCGAGCCAGATGACCCCCTAGAAGGAGGTCCTTGGCAAAATCTCTTACCCCTCTTAGGTTTTGCCATATTCACTCGGAGGGAGAAGGTGAGTCCCTCAAACACATCCACTGCAGGGTGTATGGGGCCAACATACTCCTGTACCCAGACAAGGTAGTTCTGGAACTCGGAGGTTGGGAGTTGTAAGAACATGCTATGCACCATGGCTCTCCGCATCTGGAACGAGACAGTTTCCACCAAGGACAGGAATCCATTCTCCAGCAATCCATCATAGTACCTGGATAAGGCCGAAGATATGGCAAAGACTGCTACTGTCGTCTGGGGGCAGGGCAGTCCAGCCCAAGAGAGGATAAGGAGGGCCCTCTTGAGGGTGTGGACGGCCAGGATGTAGTCTGTGAGGGGGCCAAGGGGTTGGTAGGTCGGGAGGGCTTGGAATTCAAGGAGAGTGGGGGAACACTTGAGGATGGTGGAGCAAAGCTCCCAGCGTTTGGGGGTGGTAAGGAAAGGGATGAAGAGGGAGAAATCTTTGGGTAATTTGCACCCATCTGGGTACTTGCTAGCAAGAGACCCGGCAGGAAATAGGTTGATTGGGGAGGCGAGGACATGGTTTGGGAAGTGGGAAAGGGGTTGCATTATTTCTTTGGTCAAGAAAGGTCTGTTCCTCCTTTTAAGCAGATCCCTCCATCATATCATGATTGGGATTAGTCCACTGCTGTTGCCAATTCTGATTGAGTTCCTCTTGGGGAGGTGGTGGCAGAATCGGTGGTGCTGGGGGTGTGGGTGGGCGTGCGACAGGCGTGGGAGCTTGGGTTGGTGGGAGAGGAGGGGCATTATCCCAATCTGGGTTTAGGGCTCCCATAGGGTGAGCAGGGGAGAGAGTGAGTGAAGTGCTCTCCCATGGAGAAGTGACTAAGATGGTGATGCCATGTTGGCACCAACTCCAATAGTAGGCTGCACCAAAGGTAATGAAGAGGTAAGTCAGGGCAAGAGTGCAGAGGTCAAAGAAGGTGAACATGGTAAGGAGTTGAGAAGGTAGATTACTTTCATTTTTGGAAATCCTTAGGAAATCAGGATTGATAATCCTTTAATGTCCTCCTTGTGTGAGAGAGATTTGTCAAGGGTTCCCATGTGTCTTCACTATTTGCATGGCTCTTCCATCCAATCAGGAATTCCCATTTCTTCCCCTTATGATGGTGGTGTTTGATGATTTCAATTGCATATTCTGCTTCCCCTTTGACCATCTGAGGGGGGCTATGCAAAGGTGGGGCCAAACTCAGCAGTGGTGGTGGCCAGAGTTAGTTTGGAGGCATGGAACACATCATGTATTTTCCATGATGGTGGGAGAGAAAGTTGATAATTAAGTTTGCTGATTACCTGGACAATTTCGAATGGCCCTACTCATTTCGGGGCGAGCTTCCGGTGGGGGAACTTTATTCGTAGCTGCTTTGCCTCAAGCCAAACCTTATCGCCTACTTTCCATCCTTTGAACCTGGATGTGGCTCTTTCCCTCATGTCCTGTTGGGCTTTTTGGTGGGCGGTGAGGGCCTCTGCCCTGGCATTACTTAAAATTGACAACCACTCTTCCAGAGTGGGAAGGAAGGTTGTTTTAGCAAGAGGGGGATAGGCTCTGTTATGGTACATGTCCTGTCGTTCCCTTCTCCTGATCTCATCTATGATGGAACAGTAGACGTAGAGGACAATAAGCAAAGCTTGGTAGAGTGGGCCCAGTCTGGCAGAGGTCTCACTGAAAGAACCAATCTTTACAGCGGGGAGAGATGAGAACGCAGGTGGATTGCGTAGATCAAACTACAGTACAAGGCACTACAGAGGGGTATATATACCAAGGCATGGGAGATGGGAAAACGTAACTGTAACGAGAGATACAGTTAGAGGAGGAATAGTGTCTGATCAGGCTTATCTAAGGATCGTGAGATGACAATCCCAAGATCATGGGAAACATACTGATCGCATGAGAGCGATCTAAATAGAGTCTGTATAACAGTATACAGGATGAAGTAAGCGGGAATAAAGGTTGCAGTCAGGCCCCGTGAGGAACATGGAATGTAGTAGAGAGAAGGAATCGAACCAACCATGCAGTCAGTGAAGAACATCCCCTTCGTCTTGGAATCTATCCTCGATGTCTGACCAGGGGAAGTTGGAACCAGGTAGTACCTTATCATCCACATAGGAGACTAGTCCGTGATAAAGACTGTCCAGTACGGCTTCTTGGAGGGCATGGTGGAGCTGCTCTTGGTGTCGTCACATGTCGCACCAAACTGTAACATTACCCTCTGGTATTGGTCGAGGCACCACCTCAGTCTCTATCAGGTCCATTGATGTCTCCCTCGTTCCAGATGATGTTGGACTCATCCAATTCAATGTCATCCTCTCCCCAAGATCCTGGGCAGCGTCACTCAGGATGACCCCATTGGCCACAGCGAGGGCAACTGCGTGGTCGGACCAGGCACTGATATTGAGGATGTCCTGGCGCAGTCCTTCGGCACCCCGGGCACATATACTTGGGGCAATTGGGGCACCAATGACCCAATTCCCCACATTGATGACAGTCGTCTCCTGGAGATGGGTCGTTGACGATGTCACGGAGGGCTGAGACAGTTGGAGAGTTGGAGGTGAGGCAAGCAACGGCTCGTTGGGCAGCACGCTGAGTGGCTTGGGCAAGGGCGAAGGTGACGGAGCGGGGGAGATTGTTACCATAATAGGCTGTCCCCAAGTGGGCACTAGCAGGGTCCCATCCTGCATCGGCGGCATCCAAGACAGTACCATCAGAGGAGAGTGCGTCCAAGTCGGGTAGGGGGGAGTCAGTGCAAATGGGAGTGGAGGAAGGAATAGTGGGGAGCTCTTGGTTGGTTCCAACAGTCCTGGATTCAGTGGATAGCAAGGTTGTGGCAACCAGAGTGGTGGAGGAGGAGGGTGATACAAAGTTAATGGGTCGGGGCAGTTTCAAGATGGAGGAGGGGGCGGAGGAAGAGGAGGAGATGGAAGTGATCATCGAGATAGATGACCCCCGAGAAGGAGGTCCTCTGCGTAATCTCTTACCCCGTTTAGATTTCCTTATATCCACTCAGAGGGAGAAGGTGAGTCCCTCAGAACCATCCACTGCGGGGCAAATCAGTCCAACATATTCGTGGACCCAGACCAGGTATCCTCAGAATTCTGAGGTTGGAAGCTGCTGGAACATGCTATGCACCACGGCTCTCCGCATTTGGAACAAGAACAATTCCACCAAGGACAGGAATCAATTCTCCAGCAGTCCATCATAGAACCTGGGTATTGCCGAAGATACAGCAAAGATTGCTGCCATCTTCTGGGGGGACGTCGGCCCGGCCCAGGTAAGGACAAGGAGGGCCCTCTTAAGGGTGTGGACGGCCAGGATGTAGTCCACAAGGGTGCTGACGGGCTGGTATCCTTGGAGAGCCTGGAATTCAAGTAAGGCCAGTGGGCATTCGAGGATGGTGGAGCAGAGCTCCCATCGTTGGGGGGTAGTGAGGAAGGGGATGAAGAGAGGAAAGTCCTCTGGTAGTTCACAGCTGTCCGGGTACTTGCTGGCGAGAGACCTGGCAGGAAAAAGATTGATGGGGGAGGCGAGGACATGGACAGGGAAGTGAGAAAGGGATTGCATATTGGTTGGGAGTTTGGAGGTGTCCTTCTCCCTTTTAAGCGGATCCCTCCATCATGTCGTGGTCAGGGTTGGTCCACTGTTGTTGCCAATTCCGATCGATTACCTCTTGAGGAGGTGGTGGCGGAATCAGTGGTGCTGGGGGCATGGGTGTCTGTTCAACCAGATCTGGAATAGTGATGATGGGGTGGGGCAGTGGTGTTGGGGCGCGAGTTGGTGGAAGAGAAGGGGCGTTGTCCCTGTCTGGGTTTGGGGTTCCAGGAAAATGAGCTGGGGAGAGAGTGAGGGAACTACTCCCCCATGGTGTAGTAATCAAGATTGTGATGCCATGTTGGCACCAGCTCCAGTAGTAGGTGAATCCAAAGGTGAGAAACAGGTAGGTCGCGATGAGGGCACAGAGGTCAAAGAAGGTGAACATGGTGGTGATGAAGGTGAGGGTGATTACTTTCAATTGGGGAAGTCCTTAGGGAAGCAGGATTGGTAATCTTTTAATGTCTTTTGGGTGTGGGATAGGTTTCCAGTAGGTTCCCAGGTGTCCTCACTGTCAGCATAGCCTTTCCACCCGATGAGGTATTCCCATCATTTTCCTTTACGACAGTAGCGTTTGATGACTTCAATCTCATATTCTGCTTCTCCTTCCACGATCTGAGGGGGTGGCTGAGCAAAGGCAGGTCTGAACTCGGCAATGGTGGAGGCCGGAGTTAATTTAGAGGTGTGGAACATGTCATGAATTTTCCACGATGGTGGGAGAGAAAGTTGGTAGTTTAATTTGCTGATCACTTGTACTATCTCGAAGGGTCCTACCCATTTTGGAGCAAGTTTCTGATGGGTGAACTTGATTCACAGGTCCTTCGCTTCCAGCCACACTTTATCCCCTACTTTCCATCCTTTGAACCTCGAGGTCGTTCTTTCCCTCATATCCTGCTGGGCTTTTTCATGGGTGGTGAGAGCTTTGATTCGGGCATGGTCCAGGGTGGTTAGGCGATCTTCCAGTGCTGGCAGGAAGGTGGTCTTTAGTAGTGGGGGGTAGGCTTGTGGTTCGTAGCCTAGGATAAGCGAGAAGGGGGAGGTGTTGGTTACCGAGTGTACAGCAGAGTTGTGAGAGAATTCTGCCATGGGCAGGAGTTCGCTCCACTTGTCAGGGGTATTTCCGCAGAAGATCCTTAAGTATGTTTCCAGCTCCTGATTTACTCGTTCAGTTTCTCCGTTGGTTTGGGGATGGTAGGCAGTAGACAGCGCAACATCATACTCAAGCAAGCAGGTGAGCTCCTTTGCGAACGCTGAAGCGAACTGGGGGCCTCGATCCAAGATGCACTTGTCATGTAACCCGTAGCGTGGAAAGACATTCGTGAAAAATAATGTGGCGACGTCAGCTGCGGACACTTGCTTGGTGCATGGGATGAAAATTACCCCCTTTGTAAGTCCATGGTCGACCACGACCAGGACAGAATCAAAGGCTCTGGAAGGGGGGAGGTCGGTGATGAGATCTAGTGAGATCTGTTGGAAGGGGCGGGTCGCTGAAGAAGGAATAGGGGAGAGCCCAGGGATGGTAGGGTGAGTGTTAACTTTGTTGGCTTGACAGATGTAACAACCCTGGACAAAATGGTGAACATGGGATGGGAGGCCGGGCCACCAGTAGTCTTGCGAGACACACACAAGCATGCGGAACTGGTCCTCATGTCCCCATGCTGGGGAAGAGTGTAGCTGGTGGAGAAGGTCCTGTCATGCCAGTTCAGGGACATAAAGATGTCCCTTAAAGTAGAGGGCCCCTTCGATGAAAGTCCAATCACTAGTGGAGGAGTGCAGAAACAAGGGGGAGTTCTTTGCCAGGGCAGTCAGGGCATCAAGGACCAACAGGTCGCTCAGGGTCGAGGTGGCGATCTTCTCGGCAATGGCAACATCCAGCTTGTGGATGAAGGTGGTTGGGGGAAGGAAAACGACGTCGACATTGTCTTGGGATGTATCAATGTTGTCCTTTTGGGAGAGAGCATAAGCTGGACCCATCTCTGTCCCTGGCAGAGCGGTCCAAATGAGATCAAAATCCTGGAGGAACATCTGCCATCGGGCCTGTTGGTGAGATAAGGCGTGGGGATGCTTGAAGTACATGAGATTGCAGTGATCAGTGAGGACCATGACAGGATGGGCAGTGCGGTCAGGTAGTGTTTCCATTCATTTAACGCTAGTATGACCGCCAGCATCTCCCAGTTGTATATGTCATAATTCCGCTTTGCAGATCCAAATGTTTTGGAGAAGTAAGCACAGGGGTGTAGATCACCTCCAGCATCTCTTTGCATTAGTACAGCCCCTGCGGCCAGGAGGGATGCATCCGACATTACAGTAAAAGGGAGGGTGGTGTTGGGGTATCGTAGTACCGGTCTGGTAAGAAAGGTTTTCTTTAGGTGGTCAAAGGTGTCTTGGCACACTGGGGTCCAGTTCCACGTGGCCCCCTTTTTGGTTAAATCGTGGAGTGGTTGGGCGAGATTGGAGAAGCCAGAAATGAACTTTCGGTAGAAATTACAGAACCCTATGAATGACCGGACTGCCTTTACAGAGGTTGGGGGTTGCCAGGTTTCAATGGCGGTAAGTTTAGTGGGGTCCATCTTGACCTCTCCCTTATGAACCACCATCCCGAGATATTCCACCTCGTCAAAATTGAAGCTACACTTTTCAAGCTTCAGGTAGAGTTTGTATTCCTTCATTCGTTGCAACACCTTCCATGTTCGCTCGTCTTGGTCACTTTGGTTGTCCGAGTGGATCAGTAGGTCATCCATATAAATGATTAACCATCCTTTGGCAATCATATCCCCAAAGACGTGGTCCATTAGCGCTTGGAAGGTGGCAGGGGAGTTACACAATCCAAAGAACATCACCATTGGTTCAAATAGCCCAAATGGGGTTACAAAGGCGGCTTTCCACCAGTCTTCTGGTTTGATCAACATGTTATTATACCCCCAACGGACATCCATTTTGGTGAAGATCAAGGATCCTTTTAGTTTATCTACCAGGTCCGAGATCAGGGGTAGAGGGTAAGCATTCTTGACAGTCCCCAAATTTACATGTCAGTAGTCTTGGCAGGGTTGGAGCTTCCCATCCTTCTTTGGCATGAAGAAGAATGGAGATGGTTGGGGTGATTTCGAAGGAGTGATCTTTCCGCTCCTGAGATGTTCATTGACAAACTCTCGGCAGGCTTGGGTTTCTTGGGGATTGAGCGGGTATGACTTTGCCTGTTTAGGTACGAAGTCCTTGGTTAACTTGATTGTGTGGTCGAACAGCCTGGACGATGGTAACTCTCCCTCAGGGGGTTCTCCGAACACATCTTTATAGGCTTCATAAACTGCTGGTAGGGTTACCATTTTCTTTTCTGTTGTGGCCACCAAGGTAGTAGAAATGGTAGTTTTCCTTATTGGGTACACTTTTGCTGCTTCGTAATCCAGCTTCTTTTTCCAAAGCTTAGCTATTTTCGCGTCGGGGTCCATCCCCAGGTATCGTATTAAGTACCGCTGGGTGATTGCCTGGGGGGAGTCATGTCAGAGCTTGGGCATTACTGTTGGGAGTTCTACCTTGCCAGTGGCCCAATCGATAAGCAGATTTACCTCCCATAACCAGGGTAGGCCCAAGATTAGGCTTTCCCTTCTGCAGTCAATTACCATAAACGTCCTTGGCTGTTCCTTATCTCCGATTCGTAATGTCAGTGTTACTTGGTGGCGTATTAAGCCACTGCTATTCATGGTTCCGTCCACATTGCTTGCTTGTAATGGGGTTTTCAACCACTCTTTTCTCCATCCGGCTCGGTTTACTAGGTGCCGGTCTATAAAACATCCAGTTGCTCCGCTATCTACTAGCGCGAGCTTGTCGACGATTTGTCCTGCAGTACCAGCATAGAGGGAAGTGGGCATTCTCATTGACTTTGACTTGGTACTTGTTACAATTACAGGCGCGATCCTAGGAATGTGAAGATGTCGATCCTTCCTTCCTTTTCAAAAATCCTGGCTAATGGATACGTTATTGATGACTTCTTCATCATTGCTAGTTCCCGAGTCTTCCTCAGCCTTTTTTTCATGTTTCTGATAACAGATCCGAAGCATCTTAATAGTGGTCTCCTCCGAGATTCCTAGTTCCTTGGCGAACTTCTTAAAAGGGGATTCTTTCTTGATTGTGGTGGCTCTAATGTTACGGCTTCCTCCGGCATTCCTTTCTGGGTACCTTCCTGGGTTCCTTCCTCCGAAGTTTCATCTTCCTTGGCAAGGGTGGTTCCTGGTTGAGCATCTGAGCTTTTTACAAATGAAGCACAGCCCTTTTGTGAAGCACTCTGCTCATTCGTTGGGGGTAAGATGGATTGCATTGACATCCATCTGGTAAGGGTCTCTTTCGTTGTTATGCCTCCTAATCAATGGCGTCCATCCATCCCCTCCTCCCCTATCGAATTTGTTCTGTTCGGCGAGATCGTAGAAGTCTCCTGCTTTTTCCAACCATTCCTTCATATCCTTTGGCTGGGGAATGATGAGGGCCATTGGTTTAGCCATGTCCAGATTGACAGCATGTCGGAGGATTCGAAAGACCTCATTAAGATCCTTCATCTTAGCTCGTCCTGCTTCTAGCTCAAACACCGTCCTAAATTTGTGGAAGTCCCCTTTGAACCTCTTGACGTTCATAGCATGGAGTGCATTCTGTGCTCTTTGCTCCATCAAGGTGGGGCAGAAGGTAGTGAGGAAACTTTCGGCGAGTTTAACGAAAGTTACGTTCTTCCCCCTTTCTTCGTCAAACATGGTGTTACGGACTGGGACAAGATCTATGCCCAATGCGATGAGTTAAACCACACCATTGACAAGGCAACTGATGCTTTGGTAGGAGTGGGACTTCTCAGTGTCTTGGAGCAGGACATGTACTTGGTCTATCCTATGGGGGATTCGGATGTGGGAAGCCCAACCATGGAGTAGCTGGGTACCTGTTTTTCTTTGCATCGCTCTCCTTCTCTTTTTGTCTCTTGATCTGATCTATCTTGTACACTGCCATACGGACACTTTAGAAGCGTGTCACTGCCTTCTGTTAATGCGAAAGCATACTATGATCTCCAAGATCAGTAGTGATAAGGCTTGAAGGTAGGTTCGTAATGACCATGTAAAGGCGAGGGCGATGAGGACACAAGTATGGCGATTGTGGGCCACGATTAGAAGGGAATCTCGCTCAGGGAGCGGTGTGAGTAAGAACGCTTTGATTGCGTAGATCTAACTAAAGTACATGAGCGCTGATAGTGGCGCTTTTATATATAACTATGAAGGGGAGGGAAACAACTACTATAATGAGAGATATAGTAGGAGGAGGAAAGCGTCCAAAGGGAATATGAAATACTACAAGCTCCATCTGAAGGCGATGTGAGCGATAGGAAATAGAAAAGGAAGGAAGACATACTGCGGACTGTGGAAGGCAGTGACACACTTTTAAAGTGTCCGTATGACAGTGTACAAGATAGATCAGATCAAGAGACGAAAAGAGAAGAAAGTGATGAAAAGAAAAATAGGTACCCAGCTACTCCATGGTCAGGCTTCCCACGTCCGAATCTCCCATAGGATAGACCAAGTGGAGATCCCACTCCATTATGCTGAGTAGTCCCGCTCCTACCAAAGCTTCAGTAGCCTTGTCAATTGTGCGGTTCAACTCATCATATTGGGCATAGATCTTCTCCCAGCCTGTAACACCTTCCACAGTCCGCAGTATGTCTTCCTTTCTCTCTTATCTCTTATCGCTCGCATCGCCTTCGGATGGAGCTTGTAGTATTTGTTATTCCTTCGGACACTTTCCTCCTTCTACTATATCTCTTACTATAGTAGCAGTTTCCCATCCCTTCATAGTTATGTATAAAAGCGCCACTATCAGCACCCATGTACTCTAGTTAGATCTACACAATCAAAAGCGTTCTTACTCACGCCACTCCTTGAGCAAGACCCTCACCCTGGCTAAGAATCACCATACCTGCGTCATCATCGTCCTAGCCTTCACATGGTCCTTATGAACCTACCTTCGGGCCTTGTCATTATTGATCTTAGAGATCATAGTATGCTTTCACGTTAACACATGGTGTCATACCATCCTTCCGCGAACGCCTTTCCTTGTCCCTTGCTCATTCTATTAAGAAAGGTGACACATTTCTGCATATCTCCATTCAGGGCCTTCTCTCCGAAGATTTGTGGGTTCACTTCAAAGTAGGCGCGCATCTGGTGGTGCCATCGGTTCGTGTCCTCAGTTTCTCCAAAGAATCCCTCTGGTAGGGCTGCCTTATTTTCCTTTAGGTCTTTGGTCATTGCTGTGTCAATCGCTCTTTGTGTTTGTTCATGGATCTGCGCGAGAGTATCTGGGGAATAGGATTCTCCTCCTTCTTCCCAATCAAATAGATTATAACCTTTCTCAGTCGTCCCTTGGTGGGGTTCCTCTTCTTCGTCTCCTGATTGGGTACTAGGTTCATTGTTGACGTGGATGGGATGTCCTCAGGGATAGACTCTTCTTCCTGCTTGGGAATGGGGTCGGGGGTCTGCTCTTCAGCTTGTTCACATATATAAAATGTTATGGTACGTGTCCTGTCGTTCCCATCTCCTTATGTCATCTATGATGGAACAATGGACATAGAGGATGATAAGTAGGGCCTGATAGAGTGGATCCAGTCTGACTGAGGTCTCGCTGAAAGAACCTATCTTTACAGCGGCAAGAGATGAGAACGCAGGTGAATTGCATAGATCAAACTACAGTACAAGGCACTAGCTAGGGGTA
The DNA here is from genome assembly GCA_038094295.1 of Tylopilus aff. beelii. Taxonomy (NCBI): domain Eukaryota; kingdom Fungi; phylum Basidiomycota; class Agaricomycetes; order Boletales; family Boletaceae; genus Tylopilus; species Tylopilus aff. beelii. The sequence goes on along the minus strand of JBBPTU010001076.1, from coordinate 811 downwards.
TATATATACATTCAAGGATGGAGATGGGAAAACGTAACTGTAATAAGAGATACAGTTAGAGGAGAAATAGCGTCCGATCAAGATTATCTAAGGATCATGAGATGATGATCTCACAATCATGGGAAACATACTGATCACCTGTGAGTGATCTAAATAGGGTCTGTAGGACGGTGTACAGGATGAAGTAAGCGAGAATAGAGATTGTGGTCAGGGCCTGCAAGGAACATGGAATGTATCAAAGAGAACGAGTCAAACCAACCATGTAGTCAACCGAGAATGTCCCCTTCGTCCTGAAACCTATCTTCAATATCTGACCAGGGGAAGTCAGCACCAGGTAATACTGCGTCGTCCACATACAAGACAAGTCCATGATAGAGGCCATCCATTACCGCTTCCTGGAGGGTGTGGTGCAACTGTTCTTGGTGATGTCACATGTCACACCAAACCGTAACATAAAACTCCATGGTGGGGATAGAAGTATCGACTGCAATTTGTGGTTCAGGGGAACTGCCAGAGCAAAGTTGAGCTGGTGGTCTTAATGTGCCATGGATGGATCTGGCTTGACTCGAGGAGCCTGGTACCCTCCTGCTTCCAGTCGTAGGGCAAGGTACCAAAGGTGCTGTATGAGAAACCACCTGGTGGGAGTGTGTAGAGCGAGGGCATGCGGTTGTAGGGGTGTGAGACTCATCTGAGGATTCATCGGTGGGTGGGGATCAGAAGGACATGGTGGTGGTAGGCGAGCTCCAAACTTAACAGTTGGAGCCAGGGGAAGAGTTTGATCTTTTGTTACAGTACGCATCCTGTCGTTCCC
>JBBPTU010001075.1:0-14916 GCA_038094295.1 Tylopilus aff. beelii | reverse complement strand
CTCCCGCGAGGTTTTTACGGAAGTAAGAACACACGAGACCTAGAGGTTACGTCACCGTCGTAAAGTGCCGAGAGAGTACCTGAAGGGGCATCGCGTGCCATGTGCAAGGCGGCGAGGTCGATTGAAGTTCATGATCCGAACCGTAGAGAAGACGCGCGTGTGTGAACGACAAGCGTCGGTCGGTCCATAGCGATGATCAAATTTCGATCATGAACTCCCAGAGAACGTTCATCAGATGGTGAACCTATTCTGCTATCATTTCAGCGAAAAGCTATATCATTCCCGCAAGATGCCGGGTCACCCGACAGAAGTTCAATGTGAGCGTGGCAAGTTGCGGGATTCATCAACTGCGCTATGAAAGCATTCATCATGGTGCGCGCGATTCGAGCGATCAAGAAGGATCTAAGTGAACGTGCACTGCCGCGTAGATTGATATATTGCTCCGGGTAGAAAGTTGGTCTGAGTCGAAGGACGACGTGGCGTCATCCCCCCACATCGTTACCAACAAGACATTTTGGGTTCAATCATGCAAACAGGGGCTGAACTGAGGACTCCTTTTGCTACTTCATCGATACAAATGTTGTATCACGCACCGCGAGATGCCGAGTTGACCGCCTTTTGACCGTGGTGCGACTTTATTATTTCATGATCCATGGTCGAGCTAGGCTAGTTTTTCGAAGAATCGAAAAGAAAAAAGGGTCCGGGCGTCAGGTCGATCAATCTAGACCTTCCGTACACAGAGTAAAGCTCTCCGAGTCGTTCTTCTGCCGCACCATCGTAAAGTTGCTTTGTATCATCGCCGCAGGTTGCGGAGACATCGACTGAGCCCGTCGCTAGACATCGAAAAGAACAGTGCACGCCGACTTCGTGGCGCGTGCCGCCTATAGCCTAATATGCATCTCACACGAACCTACGTGACCGCGTTAGATTCGGTGTGCAGAAGAAAAATGAATCGGAACTCTCCTGCTGTCACCCGCATCCCGTACAAATTACACCTCTCGCACCGCGAGATCCGTCTTGTTGCCGTCGAGCGCAACCTTATCGACCGAGCAAGGCAAGAAGGCACCGTGCGAACGCGTCCCGACGTCGAGGCTATCGATGCGGCCGACGAATGACATGCATACTGTTTGTATTGCTCCGGGAAACTCGGTCCCAGAGGCGAAGCAAGCCTGCCGTCCTCGTACCTCATCCGAAGTCGGGCATGCGTTCATGTGACGTACTGAGTCGTTCCCCTAGCGGGTGGGCGCGTAGACCCGACTCCGACGATGAAACTCTCTGCGTGCGTCGTCGTGCACAAGGTTTGGGTTTGCACTCGGGCCCCAGGCGCCTTCCGACGTGCTCCACGCGCGCCATGGCGAGCGCACGAAGACTGGTATGACGACGAGGGCGGGGACGCCGTAAGTTCCTGCACAAACGTTGAAGAGGCTTCCAAGCAACCAAACAAAAAAGAACGATCAGTGATGCGCGTAGGGCCGCCCCGCATCCGCACCAGGGCCGATTGCGGGCGACCCACAAGCTGGGCAGGTACAGCCAGGGACAGCGCACTTTGCCAGGCGCAAGCGCCTCGATGGGCAACCCCCTCCGCGGGGACGAACAAGGAAGGGGGGCCGTTGGCGCGGACCGCACTTGCTCCTTTTCCATGGTGCTTCTTCCACCTTTCCTCTTTCCTCTCTTTATTTCTTTCCTTTCGCGGGTCCATTTTTCGATTCGGGACTGTTAATTCATGAACGCGCGATGCATGGTCGGTCCGGGTCCAGGCCCGGAGACGCAAGCGAGAGAAGCGAAGGAACTCTTAGACTGGGCTGGGCGGGCTCGGCCCACTCAAGGCGCGCGGAGAAGCACACCGCAGTAGAGCGACGCCTCGGCGCGGGAGGGGTCACACGCACCGGTCTCCAAAGCTTGTACAGACGCTGCGCACCGTGTACAGGTCCTCGGAGCCGTATACAGGCATCCTCCGGCCCGAACTTGAAGAACGCACAGCTCGGGAAAATCTATTCTCGCGCGTCAACCGCGGGAGTTTCATTTTTCGGGCCTTCGGCTTTGCCCGCGACCTCCGATCATGAACTCTGATTGGGAGTGGCTCTCGGACGGGTCCTTCTCTGAACCTCTTCTCTCTCATTTCGAGCGTGCGTAGAGCGGGGGCAACGAGGGTTTTAGTGAGCATGAATTGGACTTCACGATAGGCTTGCCAAGTTTCTCTTGTCTCACCGTCGTTTGACCCTGTTTTGATAAGCTATAGATCTGTGGGAAATGCGATCGAACCCTGTGACGACGATGCTACAATGACGAGTTAGCTGGAGTTAGTTGTATGTGTACTAGTACGTCGGATTCTGTAGCGACGCTATAAAACTGGGAACAAGCGCCTCACGTCGACCGACTCATTTTGCCAGTGCCTAGTAGCAAGACTCCGTCCCACCTGCACATCGAGCCTCGGGGCGCAACCGTTTACGCCCCCCACGTGTTATCGGCACTTCATATAGGAGATAGAGAGTCTGATCCGTGGCATTGTGGCAACGTACGCTCACACCCGAACCCACGTCGCTCAAGCATGTACATACCGTCGGGGCGACGCGAGCCTCAAGTTAGGTGCGTCGCCGGACGTCCCGTGTCATGAACAGATAGATTCATCCGTCGCTGCAAACATGGCTATATCCATGTTTGTAGCGGATGAATCGTCTGTGGCCCTGTCTTCTCTGCGCCCTCGAATTTATAAGGCGATATCAATCTACCTTTGTACGGTTATCGTGATATAGCACGTCTTCTAGAGAAAAGAATCCGTGATCCTGCGACTCGACCCGGACGTTGTTCGTCACCATGGGCGCTTCAGCCCGCGGAATGCGTCGCACAAGTCCACGTCCCTGGTAGTCTAGTGCTTGCTGAAACACGAAGACGGTGAATTGAAAAATTGCTTTATATTCGATTCTTCCACCCCCCAAGTCTACAGATGATGTCACTAGATGATGCTGCGCTAGATATCTACGGTGCGAGATGTGTTGCCGATGCGAAAGCGAAAATAGAAACGAAAGTAAATGCAAGAGACCAATGGAAGCGAGTCCAGAAATAAGACGTTTTTCTCTGCGGCAGGCAGAACCAAGAGGACGGTGATATATATACAAGATAAAGACACGGGATCTTTGGTGACCCACTATCGAGGCTTCGGAAAGCGCAATGCGGTTGGTGATCCTTCGGCGAGAGAGGGAGATCGACGAGATGAAAGCGAATGACACCCGTCAGAGGTAAAATGTGTACAAGTAATTCCACAACAAGGATTGATGCGAGTCGGAGACGAAGTAAAGTGGAACTTTGATGCGAGTGGAGGCGAGTAAACGAGCGTGAGTGTATGCGATGCTGAGCGAGTAAAGACCGTGATGAGCGTGCGACGAAAAAGGAATAGGAATAGGAATCGACAAGAATCGCCAAGGGTGCCAAATCGCAAAGGTTTCATACAAAAAGTTTCATGCACTTCTCGCATTGGCTATAGGCACAGGTTCAGAAGGCTGTCACCAGTGAAGCGTTACGAACTTACGGGTCACCGCAGTATTATTGCCTTTTCCAGAAACCTTTGACAGTTCCAACACGTGAACCCTTGACCGATGCTGGCATCGGCAGTCGGGATGACGGTGGAAGAGAGGGCACAGTTTGCACCGGTAGTTTATCCGGTATCACAATGGGCCGCGGAACCTTTGGGGGTAGGCGGGAGGGTGGCGTCGGAAGCTTCGATGTGGGCGATGCGAGGCCTGGGCCAGCAAGCGCGGGAGCCTGCCGTGATTGTGCTGCAATCACGGTCGCCAGCTTGGCTGGCGGGTTGAATTTGGTTGGAGCATGGGGAATCCTAGAAGGTATGGTCGTTGGTGAAGGCAAGGATGTATTGCCAGCAACAGGGAGCCTGGACGGCATTGCCGTCTCCTTCGTTCCTGGTAATATGGGCGTCTTGAGACTTTTCGGCTTAGCTGTCAACCGAAAGATGGACTTCGATCTGGATGGCCGGGCGGTAGGCACTGACTTGGATGAAAGCACTGATTCAATGCCGGCGGCGGACGTCGCGGACGTCCGCTTATAAGAGGGAGGTAAGAGAGAGATCCGGGACGCGTTGGGGTTAGTACTCTGACTTGCCAATGATATACGCGATTCAGACGCCGATAGGGGAGCCGTGTCGGAAACGGAGAGTTGAGAGGCGCTCTGGAAAGTAGTGATCGTGGACGCCGACTGAGGGATGGGAGGTAAAATGGAACTGAGCAGGTTGCTCCGGGATGGTATTTTGGAAAGGGACGGCCTGGGAGGGGCCGAAGCAACTTCCGTTGGTATGCCATACTCTGCCGGCGGCGATGCCAGCGTGGGCGATAAAGGCAACGGAGGCACCTCTTCCATCGAGGACATGGGAGGACGCGACGAGCTAAAGGATGCTCGAGAGAGAGAAAAGGATGCCCGGAGGGAAGCAAGAGACGATTTTTTACTCAAAGACTTTCTTGGCTTGCTCTTCTCTTTGTCCTCGGTGTCGCTCTCAATTATGGAATCGACATCGTCAGCCATCTGGTTGGAGGACGTGGTGGATGCAGGGTCGTTACGACCAGGAGACAAGCGAGAAATGATGCTAATAAAGCGGGTACGCTTCTTCGGCGATTTCAGACTCTTTGCCTTCTCCTTGGAAGGGATCCTTGAGGTCGTGGGCTCCTTGGATTTAGGTTCTACAGTCGACGGCGTAAGGGAAGCCGTCGTCGCGACGGACCAACGGGACTGAGAAGCTGCCTTCGGAGCACGCAAGTGAAGAAGTGTGTCGTCCGCGTCCGGGTTCGGAGCGAACAAGGGTGAAGTAGGGGACGCAGGCAAGACGGTCGCCCTGAGCGGCGACATAGCGAGCGAGCTGAGGCTCTGAGAGGATCTGGACAGCGTCCGCGCACGCGTCGAACCGAAGAAGACCTTGTCTTCCTCGAGCGGAGAGGCAGGGAGAGCAATGTTCTCTGGTGCACAAGGAGAGAACACGCCGGTGATAGGAGAGGCCGGGGAACTCGGATAAAGCGACGTGACAGACGTTTCGCGCGAATAAGTGCAAGAAAAGTTGGACAAGGTCGGGGAGGGCTGGAAAGAGTCCTTATCGTCCGCGATGGGAGAGAGGTATTGCGCGTCCTGGTCCTGTGCGAGCGAGTGGGGAAAAGAGTCGTCACGCCTGTGCAAGTAGCCGTCGCGGCGGAAGACCAAGTCGTGTTGGTGTTCGCCGTGGACTATGACGGATACGGGCAACGGAGGAGGGATCTCCTGAGGCTGGCTCTGATCGGAGGAGAGCGTGCTCGTGAAGGAGGGGAGACGGGAGATGCGGGTCGACGACGACCGCGAGCGCAGCGCACGTGACGAGGTAAGAGAAGAGGCGGGGGACGGCGGCGGTGCCGGCAAGGGCTGAGGGACGTTAGAGAGGGTGCGAACGACGAGAACGCGGACAAACCTTGTCGTGGATGTTGGGACGAGAGGCCTGGGCCTTCCAGTGGGCCATTTCCTGAACGATGAAACGGAGGGCACGGACGCGCTCCTGCTCCTCAAAGTCGTCGTCCGGGGTGGACTTGGGGGGGAAGAAGAGGGCGTCGTAGGAAGGGCATGGGGAAGAAGCCCGATCGGAGGAAATGCGGGGGAGGAGGGGGGAGTCAGGGCGGTCGATGGAGGCGGCGCGGTGGGCGCCGAGGGAGGAAGAGGGGGAGGGGGAGGGGGGACGGGAAGACGCAAAAGGCAGGTGGTCGTGTTCGGAGAGGACAAAGTCGTACTGGTGCTCGATCCAGGAGTGGACGCGGGCGTTGCGGTTCGGTGCGGAGTCGGAGAGCAGCTGGGCGAGGAGGGCGGTGTAGGCAGCGTCGTCGTCGGACATGGACATGGACTGCATGTCTTCCGCGGGTCAGACGGGCGGAAAAAATCCACAGCGTCGCGTCCATTTTATTCGCTGCAGAACCAGCACACGAAAATCACATAACCACTCAGCCGAGCCGTTCCCTCGGTCCACCCGCCGATTACCTAATCGCAACCCCCGTCCGTCCCTTCTTCCTTTTCCCTGCCCTCCCTGTCCACTCCAATCACTCCCAGAACCCCCGTCCGCCGTCACGGTACCCGGCCCCGACCCGCTTGCACGCCCGGCCCCGCTCGCCTACCGTAGTCACCGTATATTGTCTTGAGAGCAGTCACGTAACTCGTCCCCACCCGTTGTCAATACAGTAGTACTTTGTCTTGCGACTGATCACAGCTGGTCGCGACCGTCTCCACAGCCCGAGTGCGACCTGTCAATCACGCCGTCGCACCCGACAGCGAGTCTCTTACGCGAGCCCTTCCTTGCACTTTGATCAATTCAAACCACCGACGCACTTGCCGATACGACCCTACATTCCAACCTGAAATTGATGCACCACCATCATATCCTTTGTTGCTCCCCGCGTTCCATTTCCCTCTATCCTCTTCGGCCTGCGCGTCCACAATGTACATGGCCCGTAGATCACATTCATTGCTGTCCCTTGGCTAGCACTTTTTCGTCGTCCGTCATTCCTCGGTCACTCGGCGCCACCGCAACGGCACCGCTTGCGTCCAATAGCTACCGTGAGATACCGCCCCCGCGCATACGCTTCTAGCATCTCTCTCTGCCGTTGCACGAGTGTCACCCTTCATTCTGCCACTCCCAGGAGCGCGCACTCTCTGCATCTCTTCTTCGCATCAAATCAAGACGTCACCTTCATTTCACGCGACCATTAATTTTTCTCAACGGCCGTTCTTGTACGGCTCCCTCCACGAATCCGTCGTTACCTCAGACGTGGAGACACTTTTCCTTTTCCGTCACCGCCAAAATGTCCGTCAGGGTCCTATATATCCTCCAGTGGCATCACGTCACTCTCTCCCTGTGGCTGCTAGTGACCGCCTGCCAGAGATTGGCTGTCGGTTTACTTCGTCGAATAGAGATCTAGGGACCCATTTGCCGTCGAGGGGCACCGTCAAATAACACAACTCCCAGTCTGAAGGACGCCAATTGACATGAAACGGGCAGGCCCCGATCGCAGGCGGTTTCCAGGAGTGCCATTTGGACCGACGGCATAACAAGCGCCATCTCGACCACTGATCCGCCCTGCTCGTACCTCCAGCAAATGGGACCACTCCCGTCCTCCACCGATCGCCCCGATAATCGCACCGCCAGGAACGCGCTCGAAACCGATGGTCCCAGCGCCATACAGGACGGCCCCCGATGCGGCACGCCATCTCCATCAAAGAACGTTGCCCGAGCGCGGCCAACCAATCCGGTGCAGCGCTTGCCAAATAGTGGCAGGACCGCGTCACATGGCGCGACCATTATACCAGCAAAGGCGTGCTGTGTGCGTTCTAAATCCAAGTCTGGCCCACTCGGCTCGGCAAAAGTACGTCTGCGCCGTGGAGCACAGGCACCCGACTTTCTGGAATCAGACATGGCGGTCCGAGTTGTGTCCATGTGTCGCGCGTCCCCCTGTCTCGTTCTTTCTTGGTCCCATGATGCGTTCGAGGACATGCGTGCAGAAAGATTGAAAATAGGAAAACGTGACCTCTGTTCGCGTGTCTTGACGATCGAGATCGGAAAAAGCGGACCGACCAATTCGCCTCGTTACAGTACGCGAAGGGCGCAAAGTAAGAAAAAAAAAGGTCAGCCCTGCGGGTTAGGCGCTTCTCCAGTTCAGTCCGACTAAATAACAAAACGCGGCGTATGCTAAGCAGGGCGTAGCCATCGAAAAAAAAAAAAGGCCCGTTCGGTCACAGTCCAGCACGGATGGTATGCGGCAGAAGCGTACTTCGCGACGTCGCGTGGTGGCCATGCGACGCTACGCGTGCCCGCGAATCGGCAAGCTCATCCCCTCGTTTACAAAATCGGCAAGTTGGTACGAGCGATTGGAGTTTGACGATTGACAAGTTGTAATTTTTTTTACTGTGGCGATGATCTGCTAGACTCAGGCTGTGTACCGGCATTGGCAAGGGATCCGCTAGTACGACGAGGTACACATGTGTCTGGACAATGCAGACCGTGACGCAAACGACAACCGTGGCTCGGCATCTTGCGCAAGGGCAGCTCTCAACTCGGGCAAGTCCATGTCGATGAACCAACAGCGACTGAGACCGATAAGTAATCCGATCATCATCGGCCAAGGATGGAAAACGAATCGACGACTCCGTCACGCATGCACGACCCGGTCGGACCTAGGGCGGCCCAATGCCTGGAAGACCGCTCGGATTGGGATAGGTCCACACCGAGTCTAGACAAGAAAAACAACGGACCCCCGTTTCCTCGGGCAAACGCGTCGCTGGTTTATGTACTACGTACATCGCGAGCAACGGTGGGTGCCTCTCGAAATAATTACCGCGTCCCCGACGTATACGCAGAGGCAGGGTCCACTCCCGTCCCTGCGATTGGGTGCGTGATGAAAAGAACGGAAGGAGTTATGAACGGACGAACCTATCCAGACGGCCGGCTTCAATCACGATTGGTCCCGGCTTTTGATGGCAACGATAGGCTAGCGCGCACAAGCTCCGTCCAATGGATGGCACACTGCGTCCCACGTGCCTTATGTCCGTTAGACGTTTGCCTATCACAGCTCGTCGGTGATATGGTACGAGGTCGGAAGCAGCGCAGGGAACAAAAGCAAGCGTCGAGTTTGGAGAAGTAGCCGGCCGCATCAGGCATCCACAAAGATGTTTGGCCATGGACCCACGTCTCCAGCTTGACGGTTGCCTCCGGTCGGGCTATCCATGCGTCGGTGCTTCAAGAAGAGAACGGTTCGAGGGGACGTGCGACCGGGGAAGAAAAAAAAAACGCAGGCCGTGATCGTCGGGGTTGGAAACGTAGCAACAGGAGCCGCGGATCGGCCCGTATTGCAACGACGCGGACGTCGATTTTTTCATTGCGCGGCTTCGACCGATGTCGGTTCGTCTTTTTGAATCTTCAGTATGACCGGGACGCGACGACGCGATTTGAATTCGACCCTCGTTGCACGGACGCATGAACGGAATAGCGACGAGGTCGGCGTCGCCAATATCGATGGCGCGTCTAGTGGCACATGCCGTCCACATGGGTTTGCAGTCGTTGACCACGCGATCGGTGCGGTAGCGTCTACTAATGGATTGATGATGTTCGAACGGCGCCTCACGTTCACGTTTCTCGCGTCGTCCGTCGTCATCGCAGTAGCACCATCGACGCCGGGGTCGCCGCTACCAGTGGACCTTTCGACCCACTCGACGGAGAACGCGACGGCAATTCGTGGTGGCGCCGACTGGGCGTCTCCGTCGCGCCCGGCTCCTCGGGCGTGAGGTTCTCGATCCGTGGCGACGTGTCTTTCTTCCACCGACGCTAGATTCGTGTCGTCCCCGTACCCCACTGGCGGCGATACGACATACATCATATATGGAACCCGGACCGCAGACGCGAACGATGCCGTTCACCAACGCAGAAGTCGCGGCGTCTAGCGTCCGTTCGACTAGGCCCGGATCGACTAGGACGTGGAAAACCCATCCGGCTAGCGTCAGATCCATAGCTCGGGCCTCTCAAATACGTTCACAGGACCGGGGAGGAACGGCCGGCCACTGAAACCTCGAAGCACCGACCGACGGCCGACGACATCCAAGTTTCGACCCCGCACGCCCGACCCGCGGACGCATCGATGACCGATCGTCGTCGATGATACAGTTACATGTGCACTAACGCCTAACGCCACTAGCGCCATGCGCCTTGGAGATAACGCCTCGCGATGCGCATGCGGCAACGTCCGATGCCGTCGCGAGCCCTTTTTTTTCCCTTGCTCTTCCGCGGCGTTTTCGACCAGGAAACGGGGGTGGACATCGATGAGAGGGGGACGGGACCCGTGGCGTCGACCAACGACGCGCGTCGTCGAGCGTCGCGGGAACGTCGTTCCCCATCCGTCTAGATTGCGTCTGACGAGCCGTCGGAAGGACGGAAAGTCGCCGCGACCCGTGCGGATCTCGTACCGCAGCAAAAAGTCAGTCCAACACCGCGACACTGCGACGCGCACATCCCCGCGTTCGACCGTATGATACCGCCGGTTCAGAATGGACCGCGCTTCGTTTTTAATGACGCTGACCAACGCAAACTCTCGCTCGAGTCTAATTGTAGGTATACCCCGTCGCCGACGGAAGCTCCACGACAGCGCGGGCTCCATTCTTTGATTCCTAATCTACATTTCGAACGCAAGCGGTCGGTATTTTCCATCGTTGCTGCGAATGGCTCCACCAGAGCGGGACCGGACGCGACCCTTGTTCCCCCTTTGTCGTAATTGCTTTTCGACGCGCGACGGCGAAAAAACAGTCCCGTTGCAGAAAACGGAGAGTTCCATGTGTGCGTTCATATCATTAGACCTGTTTCGATTGCATTGAATTTACAACTGACCTGCTGCGTTACTGTGCGGTTCCCAGCTGATCGATACATCCCGAATTGATCCTCGGAGGTTGCCGTGAGTACGGTGATAAGAGCCTATCGCAAATCGAACTCGAGACAGAGGTACGCCCATGCCAAGGACAGGGCTCAGACTCTTTAAGAGTGGCGGACGTGGGTATGAATGTATTGGTGGCGTGGAGCCTCAGGAGGGAACCTAGTTCGCAACACTCGCGCATAGGGGTGAGTCGTGGTACTTTCCCATTAGTCCTCGATAACCGTGAGAAGGCGGGAGAGTGTACGCCGTCGGATGACAGAATAGGCGAATTCTGAACTCAGTCCAGCAGCAGATTTGGGGCAAAGGACGGTGTCCACACTCGTTTGTTGGCCCCCTCACAGAAGCAAACGTAGATGTGCCACTGGCAAGAGCCGTCGCTAATGTATGTATGTCCCTGCGGCCATCAAATGTTCGAATGCGTTCAGAACCTAGCAGTAGAATGGAACGCTGATGGAAAATAGACTCTGCGGGGCTGTGTGTATCGGGTATTGTGCGTCACGTGCGAGACTCGCGCTACTCGAGCGTAGATGTCCAGTCATCGAGCTTCGTCATCATCAGTAGCCCCGACAATCGCACGGCGCAGTACCATGGGGGTTGGAGTGGCCATGGGATGACACGGCGTCCGGCTGGCCGGTATCGGTATTCAACGTAGGTGTATGTGTCCGTGTCATGAATTGGGATCTGGAAACGTATGCGGGACCGACGGTGATGACAGAAATGGAAGTCGCATGGGGAAACAGGAATGATGAAACACGTCCGGTGTGCCAGCCCCTACCCGAGGTGTGCATGGCGCCACAATATATGGTCGCCGGACGGCTGTAACGAAAACAAGGACCAGACGACGCTTGCCACGTCGATGCACGTTCCAGGTAGTATGCAAGCGGCGACACGGGACGTCGGTCGGCGTCCTCCCTAGTCCCCTCCCCGTGAGATCTATCAGTTGACGAGGATCTCGGTAGCACTAGTGTCAGCGATCGACTTGGGGCGTGATTGACAAGTCCATCTTCGGGAACGAACCGCGCGAGAGAACGGTCTATCCTGATAGGAGCCGCAAGACGATGGGGCCGCTAATGAATGGATCCGCGGTTCTTCCCGAATGGCGTCACGACTTGCTACTATTCCGTTTGAAAATGGACGCACCATTTCTCTAGGCCAAGGCGTTTGCGGGTCGCAGTTTGAGCGGTTGTTAAAACACTCTTTCTATCTTCTGAGTCTCTGTCCGGACATATTAGCGCAGAAATCATGAGGATCAAATTCAGACGAGCTTACCCGGAACACTCTTCTTTCCTCAATAATACCCTCCACTTTCCTCAAAACTGCGGTCGCGCAAACAGCACGACGCGTGTCAGCCACGGTGTGATCTCGCCGAGCCGTTGGTACAGTTAGGAAAGCGCGACGATGAGCTCGCCGATTCCAGAAAAAGGGATGCTGAGAGAGCGAGGGCCTCACTGCTTCTTGGTATGCTGCGGGGTCGAGTAACTTGGCTCTCGTCAGGTGCGTGAAATTTGCGTCGAAGTTGTCCACCTGCCTGAAATGGCAGCGACGACCGCGTTGACCTCCCTCACTGGATTTCCTGACTGCCTCCATCGCCGGCCTCTTAATCACCCACTTGCTCGCCAAACCCCTGGTCTCCGAATCATCCAAACCGATCAAAAAACTCGCCGACAAGCTCAAGACGGCCACGACAGCCCACGACATTGTCGTCGTTTGCCAAAAGGCATAATCTCTAGGAACCTCGTCGTCAAGTTTTTCGGTGGGCTCGATAGGAACTCGTATGCGTTCAAGTTCTCAGGTCTATGTTCTGTTTCCCCTGCGTTGCAGGTTCGTACCTTCATTCCAATGCAGTATCGCCTCTTGCGCTGAACGCTGATCAAGGAGACGTTTCTGAGGGTGATCGACGCTTCGATTGTGTCATCACTTACGCACCACGCGTGCTCGTCGAGTTCGGCTCCTTTCTGGGAAAGACGTCATCACGTACCTCGACAACTTTGAAGCGGCTAACGTCAAGGGAGAAGAAATTGACTCTGCCGCGCCCAACGTCGACGAGCCCGTCCCGGAGCTTTTCACTCATGAGGAGGACTCGGAGCAGACGTCGATGTCACCATGTAGAGAGTCGCGACTGGTGCGAAGAAGGTTGGCTTTCGGTGTAGAGCCAGAACGCGGGGGTTACCAGACCGAGGAAAATTACGCTCTAATCCCTCGCGATATGTTGTTGGAAGCAGTCATTTCAATCTTACAGCGTATAGGAGGAAACTCAAGGTGTGCTCTCTCAACAACCAGCGCTTACGATGATTTATTCTTTATTAGCAGAACAATTCGACAAGAAAACCGAGGCCGCGAGCGTGCAAGACGCATTCCTGCTGCCCACACCCAGAGTCGGACAGGAGATTTCTTCTCAGAAGCTGGATGGGTCATAAAAGTGTTCTAGTAGGACACGAGGCTGATGGTCAATGACGTATCGGTGGATCTTCCGGCTTGAAGGAACCCATCACTGTCGACACTCCTGGTTACAAGTCTAGCTACTTTGAGGAAGAGGCTCGATGCATGTCTTGCTATTCGCTTTGGTATTATTTGGTCAGGCGAGCCCTGTCTTGCGCAGGGCGTGTTGGCCCGTCTCTAGGCCAGACTATACGATCTCGCAAAACAAGAAACTCTGTCAGTCCGTCGTGACACTGGTACGAAAACCCCCATCACGCTTTCAGACCTCGAGGTGACTGTCTCAGCTCCTCGGGATAATCAGAAGCGACCTGTACGGGAATGCCCTTGGTACAGTCCGTTTGAAGGGCGTCAGACGCTGCGCCGACTCTAGACAACAAGCGCGTCGCAATCAAGCAACGGAGTGGTCAGTCGTGCTTTTTCTGCTATCGGGCTTTGGTCGAAGGGAAGGCTGCCTTGACATCACGTTTGGACGTGTAACCACTGGCGACAGTATCTTTGCTGACCTTGCCAGACGTCAGAACCATCACCACCACTCGCTCAGTTGGTCCAGGAACGCAACCGTCCAAGGGTCGACGAAGTACGTGACTCCGGCCGAACACTGAATAATACGTGGATTGTGACGGATATTTCTGATGAGGGCGCAGGCTGTCAGGACGACAGGACAAAGATTATTGCGGGCTGATCTACTCACTGAAAACTCAGCCTCCCTGCGCAGTGGAACAAAATGGATCCTATAAATGAGAGGAAATTCATATAGGGTACACCGACACCAGATGGCAGACTCAACTACAACCGGGGCGAAGCAGGGGTCTTTTCCTCTTAATACGTGAATATCTGTAGCAGGAGGGCTGTACAACTCACCTGGCTAAAGCGAGGTCGACAGGTAGTTCTGGCCATTCTCGAGCTCCACCAAGGCGTCTACTTGTACGACTCGGGAGCTGTTTACTGTTACTACGGTCGTGGGGTCAAAGTCCGAGGAGGAAAGGTTCATGGACTACCGTCGATGGCTTGATTAAAACAACTGACTCGTCGTCCATCCCGAGTCAACAAGGATTTACCATTATCACCCTGTATTGTACATACACTATGCAACGCAATGAAAATAAACGATGGAGCAAACTGATAAATATCCTGAGGGAGTATATCTAGTGTTGAGTAGTCTAAAAAATGGAACCCGGAGATTCAGTTTGGATGTGGACACCGGATCATTCATGAGAAGATGGAAGCGAACCTCAAGTATCGTCTACTGGGAGCTTGTTCGTTCCCGTGGATGAAGGTTGATCGACGTCACCGGTGACCCCAGGGTCCTTATGACGCATCTTTCCCTTCACATCACGCTTCGATCCGCTTGCAACGCCAGCATGAGAGGTTTGCATATGCGCTTGGTATAGTATTGGACGATAGAACGAGGTAATGAACTGTACGGAGACGCACCTTCGAGCGATCCTGGTGAAACAAATGTTTTTCCACAAACCTGACACTCGGACCCTGCAGTTGTGAATAATGTTTGAAAATCGCTGTGGACGAGTTGCATATGCACTAGATGTAGCATTAGAAAGTGAAGTAAGGCAGTAGAATAAGTAGAGGCTCACTTTCGAGCGATAATCGTGAAGTCAAAGTTCTCGCACAAACTTGACACTGGACTCCTGCAACGTTGTGGCGGGACGGTATCTTGGTACTTGATCCATACAACGGCGGCGATAAAGAAGCGTGGGGACGGGACAATATCATGGGCGGCGGCGGCGCTTTTCGCGGCTGTCGGAGCTTGTCACTTTGGCTCTTTGGGAGCCGGAGAATATCATCAGATGCGAGTCTTATTTCATCCGTGCTGGGTGATTTGAATGCTCTGCAAATCTTACAAGAGAAAGACTCACTGGATGCGGTTTTCTAAGAAAACGACTCCTAGCACGTTCGGAGTGAGCGGTGCACAGGAGAGGAGTCGCGATACTCACCATTTCTGAAGTCTACAAGATACTCGCGCAACAACGCTGCCTCGAGACGTTCCTCTTGCACCAGTTCTTCCTGTGTCAACACACCCTTCATGTCAGAAAAT
>JBBPTU010001074.1:0-14930 GCA_038094295.1 Tylopilus aff. beelii | reverse complement strand
CGTATTTCAGCTCGAGGTTAATCAGCTTGGCTCGAAGTGGAATTCTACAAAAGAAAACAGGTCCGACGAGGCGGCGATCCCGACCGTTTCGTAGAAGCGATCAGAATCAGTCCAGCGGAAGGTCCGTTTCTTATTCGTGCTCACAACGTTTTCTGACCGCAGGTTCCAGAGTTTGCCATTTGTCAGTGATATATTTACGTCGTACCCCACGTAACTGACGGATACCAAACAGTCTGGAACACTCACGCCCGTATCGACGAAGCAACCGCACGTGCGCACGTCGACGAACTGAGCGCCTTCACGCCGCCCATCGGCATTGAGAGCAAATACATGCTCCCCCAATCCGCGCCACCGCCCGACACCCCACTCGACCTCGACACGCCCGACGAGCTCGCCATTCGCTCCCTCATCCTCGGCAACATCCACCGCACGCTCGGCGACCACGCCACCTCGCGCATGTTGCTCAACGACGCCATCAAACACGGCCAACACGTCGAGATCAGCACCTGGGTCGTCGCCGTCGCCTATTTCGAGCTGGCCGTGCTGGAGATGAAGGAGGGCGAGCGCAAGGCTGCAGAGCGGGAGAGCGAGAAGGGGGGGAGCGGCGAGGGCGAAAAGGGGATGACGGCGTGGGCGTACACGTTCAGGGCGGCCAAGGCGATGTTGGCGGAGGCGACCGTGCTGTGCACGCGCGAGATGGACCTGTCGTCGAGGTTGGACAGTCGGATCGTGATGCTCCGGGAGGAGATCAAGAAGAAGATGGACATGGTGGGGTGCAAGGAGTGAGGGGTCTTCCTCTTTGGTGCGCGCGCTGGACGCTAGATGGTATCAATGGCTGGTTCGTTCTTGTTGTACGGACTTTTTTTTCTTTCTTGTTTACGCTCGCGACGTACTTGGGGCCGGTCTTGCTAGCGCTATGCTACGGCAAGAACGTGGGTCGGTCTACTTTATGATAGCGCACGGACACGGCAGGACAGTGCAGCTACGAGCTTTACTATCGCTCCTACGCTACAATTCATACAAGATACCGTCAACGAGGTGGAGGGCGAGTACGATCGAGCCATGCACAGTTCATACAGTACGAAATCGGATGCTGGTGTAGACCCGTCTGACCGGTCGAGATCGCAGAGCATCGTCCTCTCGCGCAGTGGCGGTGGGCCCAGTCGTTGGCGCGAACGCGTCGGCGCCAACCTGGGGCACGGTTCGAGACGTATCGGCGGTCTCCGACGCAGACGATGGCGCGTCCGGAAGCGCGAGGTCGCACAGCCGGCCACGTGCGACCTTGCGTGGTTCGGACGTGGACGCGGACCCCGGCTCGACGCGCGCCCGTTTGCGTGGCGGCTCGTCGACGGGCGCGTCTGGCACGTCGAGGTCGCAGAGCTGGCCACGAGCGGTCGTCAGTGGCAGCGTGCTTGGTGCGTGGCGATCGAGGCGCGACGTCCGATGCGGCGCGTCGATGGGCGCGTCCGGAATGGGTAGATCGCGGATCGGAGCGCGATGCGCGCCGGGAGGTCTAGATGCAGATGCGGGCGGCGGCGCATCGTCTGCCAGTGGCGCGTCTGGAAATACGAGGTTATGGAGCCGACTGACAAAGGGTATCTCGCGCGGCGAGCCTGGAGTGGGCAGATCATGCATTGATGCGTGGTATGCGTCAGAGGCTTTGGGTGCGGGCGGCGGCACGTCGTCTTCCAGTGGCGCGTCTGGAAATACGAGGTCACGGAACCGACTGACAAGGGGTCCCTCGCGTGGCGAGCCTGGAACTGGCAGATTACGGACCGATGCGTGGTATGCGCCAGAGGCTTTGGATGCGAGCGGCGGCATGTCGTCTGCCAGTGGCGCGTCTGGAAATATGAGGTCACGGAACCGACTGACAAAGGGTATCTCGCGTGACGAGCCTGGAATGGACAAATCGCGGATCGATGCGTGATACGCGTCAGAGGCTTTAGATGCGGGCGGCGACACGTCGTTTGGCGCGTCTGGAAATATGAGGCCATGGAGCCGTCCATGGGTCACCTCGAGTGGCGGTCCGTCGAGGGGCGCATTTGGAATGTGCAAGTCGTTGAGACTTCGATACTTGGAGCTGAATGTGCCAGTGAATGTCGACCGCGGTACATCAACTACGCTGGCAGGTCGATCGTACGACTGATCTGTGAAAGGGATCAGTCACGTTGGACTGCGCGCAGCGGGTAAATTGGAGTTACCGGGCGTTAGGAATCGCACTCTTCCGGTTTCGAGTTTCACGCACATGAACGGAGCGGAATTAGCTGGTGGTGTCGCTGTTAGGTTAGTGGTGGCACTGGCAAGACAAGGTGGCCTGGGCACGAGGGTGGGAATTGGGTGGGAATGCTAGTTTTCCATAGTCACGCAAACCGACACAAAATGTGACCACATTCAAGTTCATGGATCATTGAAGTTGGAGCAAGTAAATCCCACAGACTTCTCGTTCAGTGACTTAGAGTCGTTCCTTTGAAAAAGATCTGACCAATATTTGCCACTCCGATGCTTGGTATTTGTTTTTCTTTCATTATGTCCTAGCAACGTTCTCATTTCAACATACAGTCGTAGGTCTCACGGGAGGCATAGCAACCGGAAAGTCCACCGTCTCCGCGCTCCTTACATCTCATGGTATCCCTATCATCGACGCGGACCTGATCGCCAGGCAAGTCGTCGAGCCTGGTACTCGTGCCCACAAGCAAATCATCAAAGCTTTCGGAAAGGGCGTGCTTTTACCACCTTTTCTGAATCCGACCCACCCAGGCTCGACCACGGATTCCGACGAGCGAGACTGGTGGACCCGCCCCATCGACCGCAAGAAGCTCGGCAGCATCGTCTTCAACGATGAGAAACAGCGCCACATCCTCAACGGCATCGTACACCCCGCTGTCACGCGTGCAATCCTCTGGGGCATTCTCAAGGCATGGGTGAGGGGTGAAAGGATCGTCGTGGTGGACGTACCACTACTGATCGAGGGCGGGCTGTGGAAGTGGATGGGCAGGATCGTCGTGGTGTACTGGTACGTCTGGCTTTGCGCTCCCTCGTCCCGTGCGTTGACTCATCGCTCGTCCTTGGCAGCTCCCCAGAGCTCCAGCTGCAACGTCTCATGGTGCGGGATAAATCTAGTCGCGCTGATGCAACCTCTCGGCTCAACGCGCAGCTTTCGATTACGTCGAAGGTTGCGTATGCTGACATTGTCGTCGATAACTCGGGCTCGTTGACGGAGCTCGACGGAGAGGTGATGGCGTGTGTCGGAAAGTTGGAGAGGGTGGTGGGCTGGAGTTGGATGGTAAGCTGGCTGCTCCCGCCGCTGGGCTTGGTGAGTGCGCTCTGGTGCTTGTCATGGAGGGCTTTCAAGAGAAGGAAAGGGTGAGCATCTTAAATGTCTGTAGGTAAATACTAGGCCTCATCTGATTTACGTGCGATAAAATGTGGCTCTGAACCGCCTTGAATCCCATAATGTGAAGATTCTGGGGACAATTAATAGTACGTGATCGGCCCGAGCATAGTGAGTGACAGCTGCATGCAAGTTCAGTTATCAGTAACAACTTCGGATCGCTATTCTAGAGGTGTTCATCCCGTTCGGGAAATCAGACGATAGGATGGGTTACACGCTCAGGGTCACGCGGGAGATGCTGACGGAGGTGACCGTTATATCCCCGCGCCGGGCGGCGAGGCTGAGTAGTCAGGAGAGACTAAATAGGGTTAGGGTTATGTATTTGTTTTTACGTATTTGTCCCCAAGGTCACTACCTGTTTGAATTGCTGTGGTGCGTCCACGTAAAAGACGCGAAGGACCACACCCACCTCGACGCCGACCACGACGATGGCAGCGACGACAGACCACCAAATATCGCTCACGGTGGCCCCAAGAGGAGGCTCGTCCCACCTGAACAGACCCGTAAGGCAGCTCGTACCTGCTTTCCTACAGAAGCTATATGAGTTCGTCGCCTCATCTAATCTTTGCCGAGGGGCTCGTGATTTGCTCACCCTTTGCTTTCTTTGGCAATGAACAGGATGGTCAACGACCCCGCTAACCAAGATCTCATAAGATGGTCTGATACAGGAGACTCCTTCTTTGGTGCGCATTTCCTTTCGAATTACGCGCTCGACCTGCGCCATGCTCATATCTCCCCTCTCTTCCACCCGCTATCCTAGTCCTTGACCAAGAGCGTTTCGCAAGCGAAGTTCTCGGTCGCTGGTTCAAGCACAATAGGTTCAGCTCCTTTGTCCGCCAGCTCAACATGTACGGGTTTCACAAGATTCCTCACCTCCAACAAGGTGTCCTCCGTTCCGACTCGGACACGGAATTCTGGAACTTTGAACACCCTCACTTCTTGCGCGGTCAGCCAGACTTGCTGTGTCTCATACAGCGGAAAAAACAGGCGCCAACAACCGCCGATGAAGGTCACACTGTTCCTACTGCAGTGAAGGACGCTGCAGGCAATGCGGCGGTAGCGACATTGTCAACGAATCAACTACTGGACATAAACTCGATCGTGAACGGCATACAGGGGATCAAGCGGCATCAGGCGGCCATCTCCGCCGACTTGAACGAGTTGAAGAGCTCAAATCAGCATCTGTGGCAGGAGGCGATGACGGCGCGAGAAAGACACAAGAAGCATCAGGACACTATCAATCGGATTCTGAAATTTTTGGCGGGGGTATTTGGGCACGGTGATAACCAAATGAGAAAGGACGAGGATGCACCGCATGCTGTAGTCGCTAGGAAGCCGCAGAGGTTGATGATTGCAGACGGACGGAGCGGGAAAAAGGCTGACGGGAGTGAGGCTACGGAAAGCGAGTCGAGGTCGAGCATGGAAAGTGCGCGGTCGACCAATTCGACGGGTGCGTGTTCTCGGGCGTCATCATTATTCATCGCGTTGACCCCAGAAATAGATTTCCTTGCGTCATTAAACACACCTTCTGCACAACCTCCGGAAACGTTTACGACTGCAAGATTTGCTTCTGTGGAGCCAAGCATTACCGATGCGCCTACTCCGGTCGCTACGGAACCCCACCCCGTCCCGCACGAAACTCAACCTGCACCGACTGCTCCGCCACCAAACGTGACAAATACGACGCCACCTACCGCACCTACCTCAACCATTCCTTCATCTTCACAAGGGAACAATGACAGCATCGTACAAGCGGCTTTGACCTCCGTTCTCAACTCACCAACCCAAATGCAGAAGCTCCTCACTGCATTGGCATCTCAATCCATCTCCCCTGAAGTATTTTCGTCGACACCTCAACCGCATCATCAGCAACACCTCATCGCGCCAACACCGTATAACAACAACCCCCAACAATATACTCCTAACATCGATGCGGGCTCGGGAAATGTCGTCAATGCCTCGCAACGTTTACCCCCAACATTTGACTACACGGCAGCTAATGCGTTGTCGCCGTTTACACTCTCGCTTCTGGGGGCTCCCTCAGATCCCGATCCATTCGCGCTGCAACAACAAGACGAGCGACTTCAAAAGACTTACAAGACTACGACAGAGATTAATAACGACGTGGACGAGTTGCAGAGCAATATCCAATCGCTCATCCAGAGTCTGGGTATTGACCCCACGACGCTGGATTCGATCGCGCCTTCCACCGAACCAGCTACAGGGATCAACGGGGGAGGGTCTGCACCTCCACCCGTGGGAGACGCGGACATGTTCTCCCCCGTCAACATGGGTGCCAGCCAAGATTTCGACTTTGACTCGTTCTTGATGGACATGCCGCGTGCAAATGAGGAGGATGGCGACCTCGACAAGCTGGCGGAGAGGCTGGACCCATCGGCGGTGTCTGATCCTTCCAAGATCGGGAGTGCATCCTCCGAGCAACTACACGCGTTCTTGGACGAGGTCGCATCGCAAGATGGGAATGAAGGCGTCGGAGGCGGTATGGGCACGGGCGTGCCTCAGCTGCATGGGTCGCATGCGTTCAAGACCCTTGCTGGCGCGACGAACGGAACATTCCCTGGTATGAGCACAAGCGCCGGGACGGGGTCTGGAACACGCGGACGGAAGCGCAAATCGGACGTGATCGTGGACGGCACGAGCATGTATCCTCCACAACATACGGCGGCGCCATCTGCGCCATCTTCGTTAGCAGGCGGTAGAAGCAAGCGCAAGAGATAGGCGTGGAACCTCTTCATACCCATCGTTTGTTCGTCATGCAGCAAAAAAGGATAAGGCGTAAGAGTGGGAGCGCCTAATTGTCGATGCTGGGGTGTATCATGTATGCGGTTTGGCTTCCTTCTAGCGTGTATTTTTTTTCAGTGATTAGTGTACGGTCGACTGTTCGCAATATAGTACTTGTAGGTTATTTCGTCCTTGTACAGATATGATAGAATACTCACGAGCTAGCACTTCAATCCTCGTTTTTCCATTGCGATATTCCGAGGGTCTCTTGTGGGACGGCGGTACAATTTTGTAGTAGTCTCAAGTTGGACCACCTCCAATGCCCGAATCATTTCTACAACCATTTAACCTGGTCAATCTTTTCTTAAGCTTCATCATCTGACGACTTCCAATGAATCTATGTAACTTGTTGATGTTCAAGTTAGGCGGGCCGCATCACCAAGTTATGGCAAGGTCGATTTGGAACACTGATTTGGCAGGACGACTCGTCGGCAATTCAGGATCTTTCCCCTCTCACCGGACATGATGTTGGGGCGAGCCTATGACTCGGCTTTCCAGCATTCGAACCGGCCATCCTACCACGATCCGGGAGCAAAGACTCGGGAAGTCGCGGAATAATAACGTCACCCACAAGACGCTCTTCGGGACAGCTGTCCCGTACTCACTAGAGACTTTGCATTGCAAGGCTTCAAAGCTTCATGTGCGACATTCTCGGCGTTCTGGCGACCAAATCTCCCATCAACGTTACGACTTCCATATCACATGTACTACCTCCTCTCCTCCTGTATTTCGCCATGGCAGTAATGGCCATCACGCCGCAGACGCGCACTCTTCGAATGGCGTCCTGGCCGGTCGTCGTTCTATTGGCATTACGTGCAGCGCCTACCGTGGTTACCCTAGGTGCTGGCTTCGATCTGTCACTCGGTTTGGAGGTATGTCACCCTTCTCGACAGTTTGAAACTTGAGAGGAAAAAAACGTTGCATGCCAGTTTTTGATGATACATATCGTAACCCGCTCCCTCTACTGGACACTAGCAAAGAAGCCGCTGGTGAGACAAATCCGCCCTGCAAATAGCACCCCATCTAAGCTCATGGACGCGCTTGATCTTGTTTTGACTTTCCGTGGTCATGGCTGGGACTGGTCACACGGATTGCACACCCCACCCGAAACTCGTCCCTCTGACCGCATCGGATTCACCTTGCATGTCCTTTTTTCTGTTGTCGTCCACGCGCTCGTCCATGGCATATTCTCTAGCATTCTACAATCATTTTCCCCACTCGGACTTGGTGTCATCGCCGGAGCATCTATCTTTGACGATACCTTGCCCTTGCACGTGCGATACGTCCGATCGAGTATCATCAGCGTCGTGGGGGCTGTCGCGTCCTATAACATTTTCCAGATGAATTACAACCTTTGCACGCTCTTCGGTGTTCTTCTTCTCGGGCAAGACCCAGCTCAATGGCCACCCAGTTTCGACCGCCCCTGGCGCGCCACGTCGTTGACCGAGTTCTGGGGACGCCGATGGCACCAGTGGCTCCGCCACCTCTTCCTCATTCAGGCTCAACCGCTCGCCTGGGTGCTCGGCCGCCCCGGACTCGTCCTCGGCGTGTTCCTCTCCTCCGCTTTCCTCCACGTCGTTGCGCTCCACACGCTCGACCCCGTGAACAGCCACGTCTGGGGGATGGTAGTCGGGTTCGGGATGATGGCCCCCGGGTTGTTGGCCGAGCAGGCGTTTCGGCGGTACACGGGAAGGAAGGTGGGCGGGCTCGTAGGATGGGCGTGGACGATGAGCTGGGTCGTGCTGTGGGGCAACTTCATCATCGACGGATTCGTGAGGGCTGGGTTGTTCAAGCTCGGCGTTTGGGTCGACGTGCTGCCGGGGCCGTTGCAGAGAGTATTGGAACGCCTGGTGATGGATTTCGATACCTGGTTGCGTACGGTGTAGTTTGAGATGGCCGTCCTTTGGCGCTAGTCTCTTCTGCTGGAAACGGGGATCGTCCTCGTACTACAATGTAGTAGAGTACATGTTGTTCTACTGTATCCACCTAATCCGAAAACGTGACCTTGTCCTCTACAGTGATGCTCACCTCTACAGCCTCGAGTTGTTGCCCTCGCGATTCAAGTTATGCGTCCTGCCAATAACCTGCCCTCATCTATTGCATGATCTCGCTAAAGTTGTCAAGTTTGCGGCAAGTTACAAATTGAAAACGTTTCAAATGTGTCTTCCCAGCTCAC
Organism: Tylopilus aff. beelii; assembly: GCA_038094295.1. Lineage (NCBI taxonomy): Eukaryota > Fungi > Basidiomycota > Agaricomycetes > Boletales > Boletaceae > Tylopilus > Tylopilus aff. beelii. The sequence goes on along the minus strand of JBBPTU010001074.1, from coordinate 6,561 downwards.
TAATTCCGCTTGTGATCGCCGCGTCTCGAGGATCCAGACCACGCTCTGGTGAAGCCCCATGATGTGGAGTGTTCTCGGTGTCCCGGAGACCAAAGTTTCCCTCAGCATCGCGGCTTTCGTATCGTATGTCCTGCCTCCTCTACTCCTCTACTTTGCTATGGCGATGATGGCCATCACGCCGCAGACGCGCACTCTCCGAGTGGCGTCCTGGCCGGTTCTTGCACTGTTGGCATTGCGTGCAGCATTTTCCGTGGTTATTCCAGACATCGGTTCCGAGCCGCCCATGGGTTTGGAGGTAAGTCACCCCCTCCGACGATCGAACTTCACCAAGGAAAAAAAAACCCACTGTACCAGATTTTCATGCTGTATATCGTAACTCGCTCATTCTACTGGACACTCCAAAAGGAACCGTTAGTGAGACGACTCCGCCCTTCGAATAGTTCCAAATCGACTCTCATGGACGCGCTCGACCTCATCATTACTTTCCGCGGTCACGGCTGGGACTGGTCGAATGGGCTACGCGTCCCGCCTGAAACCCGTCCGCCCGACCGCACTGGATTCATCCTTCATGTCCTACTTTCCGCAACCGTCCATGCACTCCTCTGTAGCACACTCTACAGAGTTCTTCGCTCATTCTCCCCACTTGGACTCGGTGCTGTTGTCGGAATATCCATCTTTGACGAGACCTTACCCTTGTACGCGCAGTACCTCCGATCAAGCATCATCACTATCATAGGGTCCCTCGCATCCTATACATTCCTCCAGACGAGCTACGACGTCTACACCCTCATTGGCGTTCTACTCCTTGGGCAGGATCCTGCTCAATGGCCTCCCGGCTTCGATGCCCCCTGGCGTGCCACGTCACTCTCCGAGTTCTGGGGCCGCAGATGGCACCAGTGGCTCCGTCACATCTTCCTTGTCCAATCCTCCCCCCTCGCCGCGCTCGGCTACCCAGGCCTTGTCTTTGGCGCTTTCCTCTCCTCGGCGCTCTTCCACCACGTCGGACTCTACTCGCTCGACCCCACGAACGACCTACGCACAGTTTGGAGGATGCTGCTCGGCTTCGGGATGATGGTCCCCGGGATGCTCGCCGAGCGCGCATTTCGACGGTACACGGGGAGAAAGGTAAACGGGTTCGTGGGGTGGGTGTGGACGATGAGTTGGCTCGTGTTATGGGGAAACTTTATCATCGATGGGTTCGTGAGGGTTGGGATGTTCAGGTCCGGTGCGTGGGTCGACGTCGTACCGCCGTTGCGAAGGGTGCCGATAGAACGCGCGGTGATGGCTTTCGATACCTGGTTACGTGCGGGGTAGTTTAGGCCGGTACCATCCTTTGACCGATCACGATGCCGGTCTGTTCGACGACTAGCGGGACGGGCGCGTTTTCTGGTAGACTGCACGCATGTTTCGATCCTTCTAGCACTGCGAGTACGTGGGCCCGTTTTTACAATTCAACGCTTTCCTCAGCCGTCTTGTCTATTGCACCCACGGTTAACTTCGTTCTGTCAGCCCGCGCATGCCCTTGTGTCTATTTCAGCTCAGGCTCGTGAGGCTCACAAACCCTGTTCCAAATCGTCCTTTTTGATATGTGGAACTAAAGATTGAGCCTTCAGGTGGATTTGGTGCCGAGCAACCGTCTCGGGTGACTGGCATCCATATAAATCATAGATCCATATTCTATGCGAAGTCCTCCAAAATTACGCTCACAATTCTCCCAGAAGAACTTCCTAGACTTGTAAATTACGGAACTTCCGGAAGGTATAATCCAATTAAACACCTGAATCTAATCTAACCTGTTCAAGTTTACTATCTATAATATTCCATTCAAGTTGCAACGACTCGGAGGTCGAGAGTCTTCACAGTAATTCGAGGGACGATAACACAAGGCAAATATAGTTTTCTCCTTCTCCCACCAGACATGACGCGCGGTGAGCCTGTCCGTTTCCCTGTATTAGCTGTTCTTTTACCATCACTCGGCTGTCTCGAAGTAATGACGTTACAGCAAGACAGTTCTCGGGACAGTCTCGGAACCGTGCTCACTATTAATTGAGCATTTGGTGGACACATGCCACACGCTCCAACTGAACCATGTGGGACATTTTCGGTATCCCCACAACCAAGTCTCCTATCAATGCTGCGACTTTCGTATCGTACATTCTTCCACCTCTACTCTTGTACCTGGCCATGGCAGTCATGGTCATCACCCCACAAACACGTACTCTCCGGATGGCGTCTGGGCCGATCGTTGTACTATTGGCATTGCGTGCAGCGTTTTCCGTGGTTATTCTTGGCGCCAGCTCAGAACTGTCAATTGGTTTGGAGGTACGTCTCTCATTTTCGTTGATGGAAATGGGCTGAAACTATTGCACACTAGATTGCGGTGCTATGTATCGTGACCCGCGCCTCCTACTGGTCACTCAGTAAGGGACCGCTGGTGAGACGAATCCGCCCTGCAAATAGCACCCCATCAACGGTCATGGATGCGCTTGATCTCGTCATGAGCTTTCGTGGTCATGGCTGGGACTGGTCGCACGGGTTGCATGTCCCACCCGAAACCCGTCCGTCTGACCGCGTCGGATTCATATCCTGTGCCATTTTTTCCGCAATTGTCAACACGCTTATCGGTGGCATATCCTATAGTGCTCTTCACTCATTCTCCCCACTCGGACTAGGCACCGTCGTTGGACTATCCATCTTTGATGACACTCTACCATTGCACGTGCGATACTTTCGATCAAGCGTCATCTGCATCGTGGTGGCCATCGTAACCTACACCTCCCTCCAGGCAAGTTACGACGTCTGCATACTTTTCGGCGTGCTCTTCTTCGGACAAGACCCGGCGCAATGGCCGCCGTGTTTTGGCGCCCCCTGGCGTGCCACGTCATTAGCCGACTTTTGGGGACGTAGATGGCACCAGTGGCTCCGCCACCTCTTCGTCATTCAGGCTCACCCGCTCGCCTTGGTTCTCGGCCGCTCCGGCCTCGTCATCGGCGCGTTTCTTTCCTCGGCGCTCTTCCACATCGTCTTGTTACACTCGTTTGATCCTATGAACAATCACGTCTGGCGGATGGTAGTCGGATTCGGGATGATGGCCCCAGGGTTGTTGGCCGAGCAGACGTTTAGACGGTACACGGGGAGAAAGGTGGGTGGGATCGTGGGGTGGGTGTGGACGATGAGCTGGCTCTTGCTGTGGTACAACTTTCTCGTCGATGGGTACGTGAGGGGTGGCCTGTTCAGGCTCGGTGCTTGGTTTGACGTGGTGCTGGGGCCGTTGCAGACGGTGGTGGAACGCCCGGTGATGGAATTCGATGCCTGGTTACATGTGAGGTAGCCCGGGATGACCGTCCTTTGGCTGATCGTGATAGTTATCTGTTCTACCGGGGCGAGAGGGGACTCTCGTAGCCTATGTATATAATTTTAATTTTTTGTATTGATTATCCTCCCTGTCTGACTGGAGAGTCTGACGATACAGGGCTTCCGCACCTTTCAGAATCTTACCTGCGAGTCCATGCCTGCTATCAGCTAGCCCTGAGTGAAGCGAAAATAATGCACTTTTTTCTCTGTGCCCCACCTCATAGCAGGCACGTCTTCGGGCTATCTCCCATGTCACACGGGCACCCACAATTCGTAGAGAGCATCGGATAATATGTATTCGCCCAAGGATACTCGAGCCAAAAGAAAATATCTACCGACATAACCAGTTGATCCAGAACCTGTTGACCAAAGGATATGTTTCTAATCACAGTTCAGTCGCACGTTTCTAGCCCTGGAACACGAACGTGCCACGTACGTCGATATTGCAAACCCGTTCAGAACATACGAAATTGACAATGACGCCCCGCTCAGTTGGATTTGGGGGGATACTTGATACCGTTCTCCGGACAGGACTTGCCGCTACGCCCAAGGCCGTCTAGGCGACCATTAACTTGAACGCTGGGGGCTCGAAATGGAGCACAAATGTACTCACCGACAGGAACAAAGTTGCCATCGATGACCGATCCCTGCAAGTGGAAGTACCAGCTAACCTCGTTTATAACATCTTTCCTGCACACGATATCAGGCATATACTGACAGGAAACAGTATCAGATGTCAGTTCGACATCATAAACAAGTACTTAGTACTTACACCACCAGAACCTTTGCGAAGCGCAGCAAGGATCTCTGACAGTGAGTAGGTTTTCGAGGTGGAAGGCGTGATGCCACCTTCTGCGAGCCAGATGTATGTAGGGAGAGCCTGGAATAGTTTAATGGTTGTCTCGCAATATGCCACAGCCTTTGCAGGATGAGATCAACCATGTGAGTGATTCCTAGTCGATCGACTTACTTCGGCTCCCCGAGGACTGTCGGATGGGAGGCAGGATGGTTTAAGCGTGCTGTTAGGAACGAAGTTAGAAACCACATAGAAATGAGACGGTGAAGTCGGTCCTACCTAAAACACGAGCCATGTGCCGCCCACTCGTGCTGTGGTATTATTCAGCGTGGTGTCTGCGTGATCGGAACATAACGTACATCCCAAAGTTTCTCGTTGGTACCAAACCCATTCAACCAGTACTTCTGCATGTACTCCAATGTGGAAGTAGCACCTTGTTCTGTGAGAAGCTGGGCAAAGTTATTCCACCACTATGATCAAAAGTCCGTTGAAGAAAGTTGCATACCTGACTAATGTTGTAGTTACGCGATGGATCGCAACTTGAAGTCTTGGTGTAGGAGCCGTCACAACTGTTTCATGGGTAATGAATAAATGTGAAATGCATGCATACGTGCCAACGAACGCACTTGTCGTCCCACAAGCCTGGAAGGCGCATAAGCTCGTATGGTATCTCTTGTAGTCCTACTAGTCCAATTACTTACCATGGATAGTCCAGCTGTCAGCAGGGCTGCCACGAACATGGGTGTTCCAGAACTTCAAGGAATAGAATTAGTAATGATAGGATTGCTATACTTCGTGAGGCTACCTGAGTTTGTAACAACAAGCCCTGCGATAAGCCGAATTCAAGTTAACAACGAAGCGTTCAAGTATGAGGAAAACATACACCAGGGTATTCTGTGCAACATGTATCGGGCGGCGCCGTAATCAGGCAAGAGGGTTGTCCAAAAGTGGAACAACCAGAAATGATTGCCTGCGACAACCCGAAAAGTTGAGCCAGTAGGACAAAGGTCAACATCATGTCTTCTCGGCGAGCGGGAGACAATGAACCTTCTTTACAGGAATTTTATACTTTCGCACCGCTTCATGGTTGCCGTAAGTTAACCGGAGCTTCGTCAATATTGATCAGTGCCGAACGAGCAAGATATTATAGGCACACTGGCGTCGTATGAGAGTATTCCACAGCTCCCTTCCAGTCAAAGAGTAAGTGTCCATGGTGAAGACTCGCAAAGGCGTTAGAAATTGAAAGTGTCAACTAATATTGTTGCCCAAGTTCACGGAGGCTTCCTGCGGTGTTCTCCGGACATCGGCCCGGGCGGCTTACGGACGCTCGCGAATAGGCGTCTAAGACAAAAGCTTCTGCTCGGTTGGTTGTTTGCCTTGCATTTAAACGCCTCGAGAGTCAAGACCGACATACCCACCGTCGCCGATGATGCTCCCGACGAGTGGTGGAAAAATACTATGATATTGTCGCACGTTTGGAAAGAGCGGCAACTTTGCTCTTATCTACTTCCTCAGCGCAAGCGCTTCCACCGGCAATGGGTGACTCTGACGGCCCACCCTCTCATAGACGATGCACCACCGATCGAGTCTGGCCTATTATGAGGTCTCTCTGACTCTAATGTGCTGTAGTGCCGACAGCGACCCTTCGTTCGATTCTCGGAGAGGGGCTCTGGCAGTTGTACCACAAGCAGGTCAAGCTAGAGTGTCCTTTGTGCACTCTCACAACTTGATGAGGCGCATCAAGCGGTTGGCTTCATGTCAGTTCTGCAAGTTCTCCCTGAAGCACGGATGGTTGGTGGTGGATCTAGTGAGCACGAAGGTCACCTACAAGGTGTGCACATCGGTAGATTCGCTAAGGGTCTTCGTAAGCGTTATTTGGTGAGGCACAAATACGGACTCCAAGGAGGGGGGAGCTGAGGCTTGAATGGACGTGGAAGGCAACTTGTCATGATTCAATCATTCAATATGAGCTTTATTCACAGCGCTGGATGTTTTCGCACTTTGGGATCATGTTTTTGCTCGAAGCTTTGTGTGTTTCGAAAGTGTCAGAAATCAGGGGTGTTGAGTCGGCGCTGGAACGCCTGCGACTCTATTGCGCGCCATCCCGCTATGTAGCACTGCCGCCTGCCCTTCCCACCGCTTGCATCAATAAAGCCTATCTAATTACAATCGCTTCTGCTCCCAGAGGGACCGTTTTCCTGAATGTAGCATTTCAATGCAGCGTACTTGGATGTCGGGCATTACTAGTGCGTTTTCGGCCCCACTACTCACTTGCTTCAGCCCCCGCATCGAAACCACCACACTGCGATACAATGCGACTGCTGCTCGGATGCTAGGCGCCACCCGCGTAGCGAGACCAGAAGCAAAGGGGGTAGCTAGGCATCCTCCTGACCGTCTCCCCGTGGAGGGAA
>JBBPTU010001073.1:0-14944 GCA_038094295.1 Tylopilus aff. beelii | reverse complement strand
AACAATCGTGCAGGTGTCGAAATAGATAAGGAGGGCGACAATTCCTGCTGGGAGTGAGGTGGGGTTTACGAGAATTGAATCCTAAGCGGCGATAAGACTAGCAGGTAATTACATAAGCTATGGATATGCCATTTTTGTCTGACGCAAGTGACGGTGTACACACGATAACACATCGAATGAAAATTTGGTCGTGGTGACTTTAGAACAACACAGATCTACTAACTACTCTTTTAAGGTACAAACTGAGTGTCAGTAATTAAGTTCGTACCATCTGATCTAGTAAAAGTGTTGTTGTTGAGCAGTGGAAGTCGAGGAAAATTCACTGACGCAAGTGACGGTGGATGACTGTAGCTTCCGCCAGTCCGAAATGTAGACGAAATAAGCCATCCCGCCGTACGGATCGGTTGAGTATGAATTCTCGCTTAGTATCGTACAGAGCATGATCCTACAATTTACCCAAGGCTTCTAGCTTTCCAAGCAGTTCAACATGGTATGCCTTGAGGTCATCCATGGAAGGTTTCTGAGAGGGCCAACTTTCTGGAGAAAAAACGAGTCCCTCTGACTCGTTTGGCTTTGGAATGACATGAAAATGGAGATGGTCCACTTCTTGGTGAGCCAAGCGTCCGTTGTTCTGCATCGGCGCGCAGCATGAGTGTGGAAGAGATACACTGAGAAAGCAAACAGACCTGGAGAATGTTGTAATTCTCAAGTCCCTGTGCGAGAGCGATCTTCTTGGCGATGGGGAGTGTGTCAGCGAGGTATTCATCTGGGAGCTCGTGCATCTTCAGTGCGTGGTCTGGTCGGTTTGTTTCATTGGTCAGGATCGGCTAAGCTTTTCTCGGAGAAGTGACCTTTGGGAATGACTAGGGCATGGCCCTTGGAGAGCGGATTAATGTCTAGGAAAGCGTATCTAGGACATGCACATTAGATGTCGTCTGGTAAAAGGGGACGCGGTGCGCACGAGAGCGAAGTCTCGACGAGCTTGAAGCTCGGTATTTCTCCTGCAGGGCGGTTACGACTTGTGACAAACGCGGGGAAGTTACAAGCCTTTGATGATCTTGCAAAAGACGCATGTAGCGAGAGACCTACGAGACCCTCAGCGATACAATCAAAAGGGAAAAGTTTACTTTCCTTGCTGCTGGCAATGTCGCCATCGTCGACGACGGGAAGCTTCGGCTTACATAAGTTACTTTAGAGCAGTGACATCACGTGGTTCCATCTTATCGTCGACCACGACGATGGGCGCGTTCGATTTTGCGCAATGGCCACCGCGATTTACCGACGCACAGCTCGCCGACCTCGCGAACAACGCCACCACATACGCCATCGCACACGGCCTCGCCTATCTCCCGCCCGCGCCTTCCCAGCCGCCTTTCCCCGCCTCGGCAATTCACGCCCCGATATCGCTCTTGCCTGCTCCCGTACCACGCTCCATCTTCCACAGAGCACAGAAACTGCAGTTGATATATAACGATCTGTATGCACGCGTCGCGACGGACGACGATTTTCTAGATCAGGTGATGGGTGCGGAGGTGGGCGTCGGACAGGTGGACGAGTTCGTGAGACGGCTGTGGAAAGGGTGGAAAGAAATAAGGGAAGAAGGGATCGTCCAGGTGAGTGGTCCGCTGGTTTGTGCGTGGCTGAATCGCTCAAAGACATTACCCAGCCCTTGCAACTCGGTCTCTTTCGTTCAGACTATCTCCTCCATACCGGTGAAGGCCATGCGCTCGGTCTTAAACAAGTAGAATTCAACACGATGTCCGCCTCGTTTGGCCCACTTTGCGAAAGGGTTGCTGCGATGCACAGGTGTGGGTCATCAAAACATGATGTCTCAGGTTCATGAAGCGTGGCTGGTAAATCAGATACCTCTACGCATTGACGGATTACTACCATATATCGCCTCACCTCAAGCCAGAGAACTTTCCAGAGAACGACGCCACCTCAGGGCTAGCAAGCTGCCTTGTCGAAGCACATAGAGCATATGGCGTACAAGGGTAGGATGATCCCCTCTCGTCTTACTCCCACTCACGTTCCTGTAGCGCATATATCCTATTTGTCGTGCAGCCCGACGAACGCAATGTTTTTGACCAACGTTGGCTCGAGTACGAATTGCTTGAAAGGTATGTCTGCACTCGCCGTAGCTGCGTATATCACAGCGATCGCCAGACATTACGTCCGCGTCGTCCGTCAAACCCTCCTCGAACTTGCGACCAACGCATCGCTCTCCAATCCTTCCCGTACCCTCCTTCTCACCATACCCTCTGTTTCTGATGGACAATCGATCGAAATATCGACCGTCTACTTTCGCGCTGGATACGATCCAACGGAGTTTCCCACAGAAGCACACTGGACAGCACGTTTCACGCTCGAACGTAGCCGCGCGATCAAGTGTCCGACCATACCCGTCCAGCTTGCAGGTGGGAAAAAGGTGCAAGAAGTACTAAGCCAACCCGGCATCGCCGAGCGGTTTTTTACCACCTTGGAGCCAACCGCCGCCTCCACGGCGATTGCAGAGCTCCGGGAGACGTGGATGCCCATGTGGGCGCTAGATACGGAGAACCAACCCTCCCTTTCTGCACCCTTTCAAGAGGTCGATCGTAAACCTGGAGAACCCCTCGGGACGACCCTCGCCCGTCGATACGCGGATAAACTGGTACTCAAACCCCAGCGCGAAGGCGGCGGGAACAACGTTTACAAGGGGGACATACCCGCGTTTTTGGACGGCCTCGCTGCAGAGGAACGAACCGCGTGGATCGCGATGGCGTTGATCGTACCCCCGGCTGGAGTCGGATCGTATCTCGTGCGTGCCACGCCTGGTGCAGGACACGTCGAGGACGCGGAACAAGCCAAATTGGTTCCCGCCGCGACGGTATCCGAGCTGGGTGTATTTGGCTGGGCGCTGTTTGGAAAGGACGAAGGCCAGGGGATCATTCGCAAGGAGCGGGGCGATGCAGGGTGGTTGATGCGAACCAAAGGGGTGGAGAGCAATGAGGGTGGTGTGGCGGCCGGGTTTTCGGTTTTGGATTCTGTCGTGCTCGTCGACGGTTGAGTACAACCAGGGACTGCACATCCCACGCGTTTCAGGGTGGTTCCAATAGATATGGTTCAACCCTTCTTCCTGCCAGATCGTGGGAATTACCCGTTGCTCATAAGTACGCACAGGAGGTTCACTACTAGTAGTAAAACTTGAGACTCAGGAAGTCGCTAGGCCACTGCTTATGCGCGTCGTGAACGACTTGGGGTACCATTTCGAATTCGTTCAAGTCCAGCAGGCGCATCAACCTCCACACCCGGCAAGGATTGCGACCATCAAGGTTGCTCTGTGATAGATGATCGATTATTCTAGTGGAAACGATGATCGCCCCATGGAAACAAATCATTTCCTCCATTGTCATGTTCCCTGAGACAAATTTTCCGGTGGTATCTTCGTGATGACGGACCTGACGAATGAAACAGTACTGGAATTCGCAGACGGACTACTGCCACAAGTGCTGACGACAGACACCTTTCGTACCGAAGAGATTGCGTATTTGACGAACGTGGCATCAGGAAACCCGTTGCAGCCCGTTGAACATGTTCAATACTAAAAACGTCATTACATCGAGGGAACGTTCAGCAACGGGTTCAATCGCGTTGATAGAACGTGTGCTACCTGAGCACGAGAAAACGTCCTACTCTTCGGGGGACAGATGATCTGGGAGCCACCGATGCACCGAGTATATTTTAAGCAAGATAACCGTTGACGACGGGTGCCATGCACGTCGTGACGAGCGACTGGTCGCTCCAGGCATCACCGTTCTTGGTTGGCGTCTCGCTGAGGGTATAGGTCGCCGAAAAGCTACCGGCTGCCCAACCGACATACCCAAGGATGACTGTCAACGACCAGGTCGATGAACGCGACCAAGCACAACGAAAGAACGCGCGCACCGTCCGAGTTCTCGGCCAAGTACTTGATTTGCTCGCACATGTATTGCTCACACGAGGCGGTATTACCTCCACCGGTCTCTGTGATGAGCACCTGGCGTCCATTGCACCGTAACCACCGTGAGAGCGGTTCCCATGCCTCCGCGATGCTGTTACCGGTGCAGGTATCGGCCGATCCACTATATTGAAGAAATAAGTAGTGTGATGTAGGTGACTATGCGAGGTACCTACGAATTGTCAGAGTCGAGGTACCTGTGCACATCAAAGACCAGGTTAGTATGGCTTCCGTCTGGGTTTTTGACCTTTGCGAGGGCAGCTGCAGAACCACCAGAAACAAAGGTTTCTGCCGACGTGTAGTGGTCGCCGGGAAGGAGGATCATCTGCGTGGTGGCACCAGCCTTGCGAATGGCGGTAACAGCAGCCTTGTCCGCTGGATTAGTGCACTCTATAGCACTAGTCATGACCGAAATTACATTACCTGAACGGTTTCGACCCATGATTCGAGCTATACAAAGAACAAGGAATTATGACCAGTCCTTGGAGCAACACTAGATGCCTTGGTGCGCTTACATTAGGGAGATCATGGGGTTCATTCATTCTAATTACAAGTCAACCGGGCCCAGAATGCGAAGGGCACGACTTACATTCCAAAGATGACTTTATGCTCACTGGCGTAGTGGCCTGCCAACGAACTCCAAAGAGAAGCAAATGCATCGTTGGAAGGACCACCCTGGCCAATGATCTAAAGTGATGTCACGTTAAGCAGCTCACCTCTAGAAGATATCGTAGATACACTTACTTCACCATTCCACCTTGCATAGTTGTGGATATCGATGATGCAACTCGCGCCAGTCGCTATGCAGCTTTGAACCAAGGTGTGGTATTCTGCAAAATATTCTTTGCTCAATGGGCCAGAAGCAACATTATCCGTTAAGAATTGCCACGCGACCGGAAGACGGAAGATGTTGAATTTGTCGTCGTTCACGAAATGGGTCATCTGTCCTGAGCCATCAGTACCACTATAAGCAGATAACGGGGGGTATGCGGCGCTAGCGACGCCTAACCGGCTGTCTTTCTAGTCTAATGACCATGACGAGGGAGGTAATCCTCACCCTCGCCGTCGGTGCCCATTCCAAAGTCTAGGAAAAGGGTGAACATCCACGACCGCCGTATCGTGCAGGCATGCTCACCAAACCCAGCGATATTAACACCGGCGAAATGCAGTCTGCCTGCGGAAGCAGGAGGAGTCGAAGTGCAGGGACTCGTCTGAGTCGTGCTTGTACCTGTAGGGGCGGCAGTTGTAGGAGAATTCGTGCTAGTAGTCAAACTTGAGGGAAAACTCGTAGTCGGCGTCGATCGGAGACTTGTAGTCGCAATTGAATGAGAACTCGTAGCAGGAGTCGTGCTTGTACCGGTCACCCTCGTAGTAGGTAAAAGACACTGCGAATAGTCTAAACTCGAAATCATCAGAGGTGCCCCAGAAAGAGCGCCAAGTCACACTCACACAATAAATTGTCAACTCACAATCATTCTGATAAGTGCACACTGCACCGTTAATACAAGTAGTAGGTCCGGTCCAGCCCTGCAAAGGGATCGACTATTGGTCGTAGGTGCCAAATCCAGAGGCTCACCTTCCCACCACCTGTCGAAAAGTTTGCTCAACGTAAAATAGGAGTGGCCAACCAGCAACTTACATTGCCCATATATAGCAGCTCCACTCGTAGCAGTCGGGGTTGCACAATCATCTTTAGTAGTCGGAGTTGTGCTGGCACCGTTACCGGTCATGGCTAGGCACTGCCAATAGTCTACGGTCCGAGAAGCAGTGGAGTTAGAAGACTAAGATACTATATCTGGCCTGACCATCAAAGTGAACTTACAGTCGTTCTGGTAGGTACAAACAGCCCCGCTGACGCAAGTAGTGGCTCCAGTCCAGCCCTGAAAAGAAATTCGTCGCAGATCATGACCGTCGACAAGGAAGCCTCACGATGCCACCACCTGATGAGAAGTTAGCTCAAGGTGAAGCCAAAATAGTCGACGGAGTGGCTTACATTGCCAATAGAGAGCAGCTTGTGCGCGAACAGAAAGCGCAGAAGACCCAATGAGTGCTAGGGCTTTGACAGCTTTCATGGCTCTATCTTTCTGAGTAAGCCCGTCAATAGTCTACAGTCCGGCACCACTGGCTGCCACACATTATATACGTACAGATGATTGGTTGCCCCTGTCAAGTAAACCAAATAAGTGGGTTTCACCGTTTCATGGAAGGGTAGAACACGCGTGACAAACCTTAATTATGATTACGATCGAGTGATGGGCATTGTGCATGTTTCAGGTCAGCGGATGTTCAGGTGTCATCGTGACCGTCGAGATTGGCCCGTCCTCGAAAGAACCCCGGTGAACTAGGGTGCAGACTGGTGCAGAGTGCAATTCTCTTATCATCTATCATAGCTTCAAATGCCAAAAAGCCACGAACAGCCAGTCTGAATACTCCGTAGACCCTCAAAGAGAGTGTTCACCTTTTTGTTCCTGAACAGTGTGGGGTGTGAATAAGCGATCACCCTGAGATGGTTACCAAACCACAACCATTTCTTGGCGTATGGCAACCATGTGGGCTCGGACCAGTCGGACGTCCATTAGAAACAGGTACTTAAAGTCGCTATGTTACCATCGTGTTGACTTGTGCAGCAGGATGGCTCTCAAGGTTTGAAACGCGTTATACTATGAGCAGTAGACCCCAAAAGGACAATTGTTGAATGTAATTGCAAGCGGTTCAGGTAGAGCACATCGCACCTAAGTTCAAGAAACACTATTTTAGGACCCAGCTCATAGCCTTCGGCAAGGTTTCACCAAGTGTTCTAAAACATTTTGTTACTAGGAGGTTGTCTGCAGAGTAAAAAGAAGTCGGCTATTGTTTGTCACAGTTCAATTGGATCCAGTGTCAACAACTTAAGTCGAACCGACTCGAACGGCGTCACGATGAAGTTCAAGTTGTCTTAACTGGTGCTAGTGGCTTGCAGTCGAATGGCTCAGGAGTGCTTGAATGCCAAACAAGGGTCTCTGTTGTCAATACTGTTTCAACCAAACTCCATGTGGGGTAGGTACATACCACCTTTCTAAATTTCAGTAGTCCACGCTTTTCAACTTACACTGACTCGGAGCATCTAGCCTCGAGAACTATCCATTTTGAGATACATGGGCCTAGCACCCTGCAGCTGTCGCGTCCTAAGAGGATGGTGCTACCGAGTATCGAACCGGACACTGGCATAATTTGTCTGGTAAGCTACCATTTCCTTACTATTGTCAACATGGTCACCGAGATTTAAGGCTAGTCATGAGTGACAATTTCCCATTCCAAAGGATAATGGGTACATAGCGCAGTGGTAGCGCGCATGCTTTGCAACCGCTGTCAGACAGCCTGTCAGTGAACTTGTATGAGGTCCAGGGTTCAATCCCCTGTGTATCCAATAGTTTTGACTGCTTTTTATTTGCGGTGGTGCTTTGCAGATATTCAAATCTATCGGAGGCTCTCATCTGTCATACATGGATCAGCCATCTACGACACGTGCGCGCGTCGCCTGCATTTCGGGCATCGCGAAACGACGAGCGAGCAATGATCTAAAGACTTATATCCGAGTCCTACCTCTCAGTAACCTCTGAGCCCTACCGAGACCATAACGATGTTCTAGTTGATCTATTAAGCTGAAAGTATACGATAAGAATATGACTGCGTTCCCGACGAAGCCAGCCACGCGTGTCACCGACTTTCAAGATCCATGCTCTTGTCATCCGACACATCCGGTTCCTTAATTTCTACCAGTCGCTTCACTTCGGCCAACGTACTGCTGTTTTCGTGAACAGGAAGGGGCTCGTCCTCTGGATCGGGGTCGGTCAACGTCAAGGTCGAACCCTCTGCGTCATAGAAATCGTGCAGCGTTAGAGGTCGCATGGTAAATCCCTGGATGAAGGGAAACCGTTCAGAAAGTTGAAAATATACGATAGGAAACAGAGGAAAAAAGAACCCACCTCTTGGCCTACTTTCTTGATCGCTTCCTCGTCATGCGACATCTCTCGCATGCATTCACGCACAGGCACCATGGCCGCGCTCCGACAAAGTTCGCGAAGGTCTGAGCCTGAGAAACCGGTTGTCCTAGCCGCGAGAATTTCGAGGTGCAACAAAGGGTCGAGCTTGGTGTCTTTCAACATCTAGGTGTCTAGGGTTAGTGTCGACGGTTGGGATAAGTTTTGAACGCAAACCATACCAAACAGAGTATCTTGAATCGCTGCTCCGCGTTCGGAAGACCAACGGCAAATCGTTTGGGCATGCGACGAAGAATAGCAGGATCAATGTCCATGGGTCGGTTCGTCGCTCCGAGAACCATTATTCGATCCTCTCCAGACGTCAATCCGTCCCATGATCTATATCAACCAGGTCTCAGCAAACGCCGAGCACCAACATGGAAGAGATAGCAGCGTACGTCATGAATTCGGCTTTTATCATGCTCATCACTTCATGATCATCCGTTCTTCGCTCCCGCAAAAACGTATCTATTTCATCAACAAAAATGATCGTTGGTTGCATCTTTCTAGCAAGACTAAACAACCCAGCGACGAGCTTGTTTGATTCTCCGAACCATTTGTTGGTGAGAACCGATGCAGGAATGTTGATGAACGTGGCTCCTGACTCCTTGGCAAGGGCACGAGCGAGCATCGTCTTACCGCATCCAGGAGGTCCGTAAAGGAGGACTCCTTTTGGTGCACTGAGGAGTGAAGAAGAGGCCGTGAAAAGGTGTGGATACATCAATGGGTATATGACAGATTCACGGAGAGAGGCAATGATGGGATCGAGACCACCGATGTCTGCATCACGTCGTCGTTAGTTTATCCAAGGAAAGGGGCAATAGAGGCATACAACTACTTACCTTCAAAGCGTACTTGGATATCGTCAGGGCATACAACTTCCTTTGATATAGATACTACCAAGATTCCATAAACGGGATGTATGATGGAAGCTAGTGGCATTACGCACATTCGTATTCGTCAAGTTTCAACCCTTTCTTCCCCAATTTCGCCAGTATTTGCGCACGATGTTTCTCCGCTTTCTTATCCACTGGATGCTGACCGATGAACCACTATACGGTCCAACATAAGAGTGCGAGTGAACGTTTAGTAAAAGCAGACGTGAGTGGAGAGACCGACAACCAAGACTGAACAGTACACACGCGGTAAGCATAATGTGCAGCAACCTTCAGAAAATATACCAATGGTCTGGACGTAAGTGACTGTAACTGGTTCGTATGTTCAACACTCCCACCTGCGTCACTATGAGTAGTGCGACTATAATAGTGCATCATAATAGGTTAGCGGCCGGATGTCTTTGGAAGGAACTTGCGCTGTTGACATGGAAGGAAAAACAGCTTACACACCATTTAGAACAATGCGTCTTGTATTCAACTGGGATGCCATGTTTTCACGATGGAGTGAAGGACCAGGCGTGTAAGAGAAGGGTCGTCCACGTCACCGTCTGGAGAGAGAAAATATGGCAGAATGGGAAATGACAAGAATGACCGGGCTGCTTTGCGCAGGAGCTGCCTGGTATAGCGCTGGTAGAGGCCTGAGTGGTGTAGGTGTAGCTCGTTTTCTGACGTGAATGCTGACAGTGAATTTGTCCATAAAGGGAATATTTACCCCTTTCTCTTGGGTGGAAAGGAACCTCATTATTTCCACCCACGAAAGAGCTTCTGACAAAAGGCTCGGCTCCAATTTACACAAAGTACTCGGTACGTATCCAATATCCACCAGCGATGCTCGCCACTTTGTAATACAACCAGTTTGAACAAATTCATTAAATGATCCCTGCAACCCGCGTTGACAGCGGCTCACATCGAGCTATCTTGCACTACATGTTATAGATAAGGATCTGAAGGCCAGCTTATCGGAAGAGGCAGCATCACATAGATAGCGTATCTGAGTGCCTTTTGCTGATGGCCCGGCACTTGCTTAACGGTAAGCAATTATGTAATACTCAAGAACTTCTGAAATTCGACGGAAGGTACCATACTAACTTTGTCATCAGTTCCAAGAGGCGCCTTACAAAATGGGCGTTGGCCAACACGTAACGGACTTCTACTCCACCGCCGTCCACCAGCCGTATCAGAGTTGTTCCAAAAGCCGTCGGTACCTTCTGGCCTAGTGAATGGCAGCCCATTTTGGTGCGTAGAGACGCCCACCAGACCAGTGCTCAGACTTACCGCGTAGCAAGATGCGTCGCAAGCGCGGGAAATCGTTCACAATAGCGGTGTAACTTCAGTCGCGTTCTCTCCCGACGGAACATATATAGTGACAGGCTGCAATGATGGTGCAATTCATCAATGGCGCGTAAGCGATGGGGAGAAAGTGGGAACGACGATGAACGCACTTGGTTCTGTTCTCGTCGTCGCAGTTTCCAGTGACGGAAAATGGATCCTAAGTGGCGGACGGGACTGTAAAGTCACTGTTTGGGATGCAAAAACCCAGACAAGGGTTTTCGAGTCAACGCTGACCAACGAAGTCAATACTCTGGACGTCTCGCCAGGCTCAACAAGATTCGTCAGTGCATCTGGCGATCATACCGTAAACATTTGGAGCCTTTCGACAGGACAGCGACTCGTTGGCCCGTTGGGACACAGTAGCCACGTAGAATGCGTTGCATTTTCGCCCGATGGTGACCAGATCGCCACTGCTGGCAGTCATGACCACTTGCGTATCTGGGACAGCCGGGACGGTGATTTACTCGTCGAGATTCCAGGTTTCTTCCCCGAATCGCTCATTTGGTGGCTTGATGACCGAATCTTCGCGTCGGCCAAGTCTACACAACGATGGGTTGACGCTCTTTCAGGCTCGGTACTTATGGATTTCCCCCGATCCGGTGATACCACGAAGGCGCACCTCGCCGTTTCACGCAATCGCAACATCCTGGCTGGCGTCGGCGAACATACTTTACGTTTTTGGGATCAAACTACCAATGGGTGGAGTTCTGCTGCACAAGAGCTAGGGTACAAGGGACGTACTATCGCTCTCTCACCTGATGGTCTTTGCCTTGTTACTGGAGGAGAAGATAGAGTTTCTATTTGGAATCTTCCTAGCTGCGTTCATGTGGATACCACACACGTATGTATATCCTTTCTCGATCGTTTCGTGGACTCACTAGGCTTCTTCTGTGATTAAGCATCAACCCCCCATGGTGCGTAGCTTTTTATAAATCGAGCACAATCTCACTTTTTTTTGCATTCCGCCCATTAGTTTATGCATCTCACCAGCAGAGTCCAAGAGTTATGGTTACAGGGGATACTACGTTCCGCTGTCGAAGTACTATCTTGTGACATCGAGTCTGAAGAAACGTCTCACGCATATGCCAATCGTGCCCTCGTCCAAGCCCGTACGCAAAAGTGGGATGATGCATTTTCCGACGCTGAGATGGAAAGTAGTAGTTTTGACCACCTTCATTATAGTGTATTGAGAGCATCTATTTTCTAGTCCATCCGTGTCCAACCGTCGGTTATAGGGTGTATTGCGAAAAGTATCGCTCTCTGTGGACAGGCCAGGCACGAGGATTCCATGCAGGCATTTGACCTCGCCTTCGGTTTCTGCAGTCCAGAACAAGTCAGTTGCCTGCTACTCATCAAGGTTCGCACGAACTATAGATGCTGTCCGAATCTCATGATTTACCACCCTGTTTTAGTCTGTCGTCTTGTTCCTTGCCGGGCTCCATCGTCACGCCCTTTCTCGTGCAGCGGATTTGATCAAATCTTTTCCAGAGGAACTACCTTATTACCACGTTGTTCAGGTAGAGTACCACTGTCCGGCACATATATTTTGTTCATGCTGTACGCAGACACACATGTCTGTTCTCCTAGCAGAATTCGCGATTGATTCGCAAGATTATGACAATGCGATACATCTCATGTCATCGGTCACCGATCCCGGAGAGTTCTCACAACTTCCGGAGTTGCTGACTATCTCACTGGTGCGGCCTATCACGTAGTCATTTGCATTGATATTAAATTCCAGTAAAGATTACTGGATGGAACTTCAACACTCTCAGGTTCAAGATATATCAAACAAAATGCGAAGCGCTACTTGCTGCGGGTCTTATAACGGGGGCAGTAGCATCCTTTACGCAAACAGACTTTGATGAGATGAAGTCAAAAGGGGAAATGGAATGGATCTCAGGTGATGGTATTTGTTCACATCTCCTGACCTAGTTTTATTCACGTCGTAGGACAGACTTTCGAGCGCGATGCGTGGACAAATTGAGCGAGCTTGGGGATATGGCCACGTGTAGCGCTGCACATCACGATGCCGCCGCATATTACTCTTCGATATTGACCTTGGACCCTACGTCGGTAGCTGCACTGCTCAAGAGAAGCGAGGCGCATGAAGCGGTTGGCGATTGGGAGGCTTCGCTCAAGGATGCAGATTCTGTATGTGTGATTTCTTTGATTCTCCAACTAGTCGGTGACAAGCATCCTAGGCAATTATCCTTGATCCATCAAATCCTAGGGGGTATGAGCGGAAACATGCAGCACTCCATGGCTTTGGTCGTTATGATGATGCGATCGAATCATTGAATGTAATGATTTCGAAGCTCGAGCAGTCGTCCGACTGCTCTATTCGTGGTAAATATCTTTCTATCACGTTGATCATCTTATAACCTTGTTCTATTACTAACAGAACTACGGGACCGTTATGTGAATCCATCAAATACGATTGTCGCCATTCACATATCTGCTAAGCATGTGCAACGTGATTTCCCACTCGTCCTCATCGACACCGAGAATGGTCACCTTTGCGATGAACAAGAACGAGTTCGTGTGTTTGAAACGGACACTACGTTCAAGCGCCTTGTTTCTTCGATGGTGCTACTGGTCGACAATGCTGCCATCAACCGGGCGACTCAAGATTATTTCCGATACGCTACCTTCTCCCACACGTGGGACGGAGATGAGCCCCTTTACCATGATGTCTTGCATGATTCAATACACAACTCTGCAGGGTCATCCAAGCTCATGAAGCTATTAATGTTCTGCACGGTAGTCCGGGAAGCAGGTTTTCGGTGGGCTTGGAGTGATACTTGTTGCATCAACAAAGCAGATGGCGCGGTGTTACAAGAATCCCTCACATCAATGTTCCAGTGGTATCACGAATCATCTCTCACTGTCGTTCATCTCAAGGGAGTATTCTCCGACTCGGAGCTTGGAGCTCTGGTGGAAAGTCTATGGAATACCCGTGCTTGGACTCTTCAGGAATTCTTCGCGTCAAAAGTCATCCGGTTCTATACGGAGGATTGGAAGCCATATCTTCCTCAGGAGAGTGCGTTTAATCATAAGGATTCTCCTGTCATTATGCAAGAGATGGCGCTTGCGACTGGGATTGATGCAAAGGAACTGCTCTCGCTGCGTCCTGGGTCGGAGAACGTCCGGCAGAAGCTCCGCCTTGCTTCAACTCGCTGTGCAACCAAGCAAGAGGACATTGCCTACTCATTGTTCGGCATCTTCGATGTCTCCATCCCGGTCACATATGGTGAAGGGCAACGGCGGGCGCTCGGCCGCCTCTTACAGGAGGTTCTTACACGTTCCGGGGACACAACGATCCTTGCCTGGACAGGAAAGGCATCAGACTATAATAGCTGCCTCCCTGCAGAGATTACCGTTTACCACGAACCATTATCACAGCATATACCTTCACCCATCCCGGACGATGAGATGGAAATCCTACTATCCGAACTGGAGACATCCTCGATGCTCCACGACCCCGCTATGGAATTATACGATCGCCTAATCACACTTCCTACCCCACGCGTTGTCAGTCGCCGCCTAAGCTTGCCATGCATTGTGTTTCTGCTCAAGACGGTCAGCGGGCCATTCAGTTCCAGGGACGACCCTTCCGTGCGCGTCTACCGTGCTACAGCATCTGCCCTAGGAGAAGTTGAGATTAGGACGTTAGATGACCTATCCGGCTTGACCAATCTGGTTTTTGTGCATCCATGGCTTCAGTCTCTCTTTGATCCCGTCCTTCCGCACGAGGACATGATTGCTGATGACGTGGACTCGTTCCCAGTACAGATCACGTGGGCTAATGAACCCCCTGCCACTGGCAAATATTTACCGCGCATTTCGCTGCCGCCCATCGTGCAGCCGTTGCAACTTCCTTCGCCACTGGACAAGACAACCCGCACGCTGCGGTTGTTCGCTCGCCTTAGGCAGCCTTTCGGGGCACTGCTACTTGCTCCACTTTCATCCCGAGAATATAAACGAGTTGCCACGGACAACCCCATCGTTGTACGCATACACAAGGATGTTTCGCCGCAATATCTTATGGACAAGATACGCATCCTAGATATTCTCTAATCGTTCCTGGTTGGTTAATTCGAGCCATTCATCACTTTATTCTTTAAAGTTTTACTTGGCAGGAACGCGTTATTATATCACTGAGAGATTTCACTGACCATTTCGGACATTGATTCATTACAGTGTAGGCATTGCTTTTGTCGCTCGTTTAATGTCAACTTTTTTTGGATGACCTGAACAGCGCAGCAATGTTCGGAGTCCGAGCTGGCTTGAATCATCGTGCTGCCCATCCGTAAGAGCTGTATTTTGGTTGGTTTGTAATAGCCAAACTACCTGATGACGGGTTGCTCCTCAATTCAATGTTCAACATCCTTACTTGGGTCTATGTCTTGGTTCCTGCAGACGAAAAGTAGACTGTACCCATGGTGTAACAAGCAAAAATTTCCACGGATCCAACATTAACTTCGTTCATGACATCACACATGCTACCACAGCTACTTACACCGCTAGGACAGTAATTTCGAAAGATCGCAGGGACCGCTCTAAGCCAAGTTGTGACTCAAAGGTAAAACATGGATTCTTTAAGTCCCACCCCAGCGACACCCCATCCCCATAATCTCCACACTTCCTCAAAGGGGTGTTCCACCGTCGTGACCTCGGTCTGAGCCCCACAGTACAGCTTCTGCAGGTAGCACCGC
>JBBPTU010001072.1:0-14972 GCA_038094295.1 Tylopilus aff. beelii | reverse complement strand
GGCCGTCCCCTCGTTTGACGCGCTTGGAGACCTCATCGTTGAATTTCTCCACATATGCGCCGTCTTTGCTAGGTTGCCGTTTTCCGAGATGGTCGTCCTTCCTCAGGTACTAAAACATCAACTTCACTGCTAGAACCTCGTCGGTACTATTACCTAGAATAAGTAGAGCCGTGACTGGCGAGAAATCTGGCAAACTCCATGTATCTCCGGATCCCGCACTGTCGCCGTTCGCGACGACTTCTCACCTCTGCACCAACCGACGTTGAATGTCGCTCACACAGTGCTTTCCCGTAGGCCAGGAGCACGACCAAAAGTACGCGATTCGTCTGATCGTTGGCCCCCAAATCAAACATATTCGTGTGGTACGAGTACGTATGGAGCGAAGTCGTATCGTGCGTCGTTGTGAAAAGTGAGTATGGGGGCATCGCATTCGCCGTGTCGGGGTCTGAGGCAACGCCGACGGCAAAGCCCATGCCGCATAGACACTAGGAAAGTGCTTGTTTGCTGATGCAGGCAAGCACCTTAGCCTCAAGTGCCATCATGATGTCGACCGTGTTGCCGCCTACGAGGAGACACCAGGTCAGTGACCGACACTCGCACGATGTCGTCAGCGATTCACAGTTGTCGGAGAGGTGCGTCGAAAAGGCGGGGCGGGCATGCACTCTGGTGACGACGTACTTGGCCTTGAGTGTGGGCACCTCCGACGGTTTTTCAAGAGCACCGTCGTTCCGAACGTGCTTGATCCTGGGTTGTTGCATGATGAGAACGGTTACCCCGCTGGGGCTGCCATCGCGCTTTTGACGGACGTGGTGTCGAGGCCGGTGGCTTGTATTGCCAGTGGACAAGGTGGGATGCGACGATGGGATACGAGGGGAGATACTCACCCTTGGCCCAGCTTCCACTTTTCAGCGCCTTGGGAACGAAAGGCCAAGTCTCCTGTGGCCTTGCATCTCAGCCAGTGACAGCCACAGATATTTGGACATGATGGTGGGTAGCTCAACTTGAAGGTCACATCAAAATTCCTAGCAGTAAACACTGCCTCTTACCCTCAGTTAACTCGTTTCACGATCAATTTCCTCATACGTCCCCGCCCGCTGGTATGGATAGAGATCAAATTAATATAGGTGAAACATAGCGAACCTCAACTAGGACGGATGCATCGCAGTTGGTCCAATTGGAAGACACGTGGCGGATGAGATCGTGTCGGATGTACTCTCGTTGGAGGTTTCGAGTGCGTAAGTGCGAGCATGCTACAAGTTCAAGACGAACGGCCTCACGAAAAAGGTCGGTCCTCTCCTCCCTTCTTTCTCACGCTCCTCCCAGACTCACCATCGGCGCACCTCATCTCCTACTACAAAACCGAGGGCGTCGAGCAGGGCAGTCTCCGCTCTCCGTCCTCGCTTCCCAGAGTACCTCAACAAGACCCACTTTCGCAATCCACCCAAGGTCGAGTTCGGCGTCGATGGCGTCCCGCGCTACTGTGGCGAGGCAGACGACATCGACCCCTCTCCCATACTTCCTGGTCCACTGTCCTCCAGCCTCCCCCTCCTGATGGACGGCCAGGTCTCGGACGGCAAGCGGGGTCGCTACGCCCCCTATGGTGGCAAGAGACGGAAAGGCAGGGCCAGCCAGTCCGAATCGACTTCTCCCACTGATCGCCAGGGAAACGCCCTCCCTTCCCCCGCCACTCTCACCTCCTCCCAGGCTGGCCCTCCCACTACACCACACGGCTATCTAGACCAGTCGCCTGCATCGGCCATCTCACCACATTCTCACTATACTCCTTACTTGCCAAATCATTACGATCCTCATGGGTACGTTCCACCATCTCCGTTCTGCCACGTTTCCTCACCATTTTCCGGGACATCCTCAAACGCACCGCGTACTCACCATCCCACCCATCCCAACAATACGGATATCTAGGATGTCATCCTCCTCCTGGCGACCCTCAGCGGCATGGTCTCGTCCTTCCGCACGACCAAGGTTTCTATCCATACTATCCGCCACCACCGCACCTACCTTATGGTGGATACCCCGGCACGTGGCAAGGCTATGGTAATTACCCGCCACAAGGGCACCCACCACCAGATGCACCCCCTTCCATCTGCTACCATCGCAGGGCTGCCGGACAAACCATCCGAAGCATTAACAGAACCCGGTAGCAGTCCTTCCGCATGACGTCTCTACCCGTGCCGAGCACACCACTAGACTGTATTCTTCGTGTTACCCGCTCGTCTTTTGGTTTGCAGCGTGTCTCATGACTTTTCGCTTACATTACTGTTTCTATAGATCCCTTTTCATATAGATCCCGTTTCATTCCTTCGTCGGTCCTTTCCCTCCACGACGCCACGTAACAGTGGATTGTCGGCCCTTGTAGATTAGCAGCCAGCCATTTCCGTGTACATGTACTACCTTTCTTCTCTTTCCAGAGCCTCTTTCGTCGGAAGGGGCATTACTCTATGCGTAGCTGATCGTCTACATAACTCGTGCCTATCGTCCTTCGTTTACACTTTCCCATCTGCCTTCGTTCTCTACCCGTTCTCGTATTTCGTTGCTGGGTCGTGGGCAGATATGGCGTCTCGACGTCGTCGACTTAATATTATTGTGGCCTAGTTCAAGGCACATGTGTTCGATTCTGAAGAGGGACCATGTGTACTGTTACATAATGGTGATGAATTCGCATGAGCAACATGGACGTCTTATATTACCTCACAGCACAAGTTGAAACGTTGATAAGCCCATAATGCGAAACGGGCCATCCGTACTATCCTGATGCATTATGGGACCTCAAAAATCCAATGCAAAATGATGGAATTGCATTACGACCTCTTGCATTGTGAGCTTATCAACTGTCACAGCCATGAAATTCTCGGCATGCCAAGTGACCACGTAAAGCCACCAGTCCATAAAAACCAGTTCGACTGTGCTCTTGGAGTCAGTACAACATGACGCACGCTATCCGCCAAGTCTCTTGTCGTTCCTTCGAGGTACGCCCACGACATTCACTAGGCCTTTCTTCGTTCCCTCAAGGACCACTGGCACCGTCGCACCTCATACGTAGCTCTCAACGACTTATTAGGCGACAGGAGTATGAATAAACCATTGCTAGTAGATCGCGCATCCTCGCATCCGAGTCGGAATCTGATGTATCCTAGCATGCTTCATACTGGCACTGGCAGTGCTTGTAACCAAGTGGAACGTGGGTGATAACGTTCTGCTTCACACTACTCCTTTTCTGTGCTGGTGTTGACGATATCAACGGCATGGGTACACGGCGCACATTTATGAGGGCATTTGTCTGCTCTTTCGAGAGGTACAGCAACACTCTTCCTTCCCTTTCCACTTCCTCGTACCACACGTCCGTCAAGACCATGTCTTCTGAAGAGATACAGGCCATGTTGACGAGCCTTGCAGCGAGTAACCACAGAAATCGTATGTTCATCCTCACCTGTAGCTGGTCAATGTCATGACCTTTTGACAGTTGTAATATTGACTGCTGTTGTGTATGATATCGGTACGTTCCACAGTAGAATCCATTATCAACACTAAGTTCGTCATTAATGTCAGTCCTTACATTTTCTGAGGAGGTATAATCTATATTATGATATCCGCGAATTCGACATGACAATCTCCATAGGTAGAATATATCTGGGTCAGGAAACATACCTCTGGTATGACATACTTTTGATAGAATTACAGACGAAACCCTGGACACCAGTATCGACATTATTCGTGCTCGTGCGTACAGTCTTCTCATCAGTTTGATAAAACCTGGAGTAACTAACAGGTTCGCTATGGAGGCTTGTGCGAGATCATGTGAGTTGATCGCAGTCGATACAACCCACTGGCAGATGCTAACGTCAGACGACCTACCAGAATTTCATCCCTCCGTACGTCTCTCGACCAAAGACAAAATTGAACAACCTGTAATATTTCCTGCAGTGACAAGTACTTTGATACCTCCCACAGAAAGAGTATAACCTCTCTCATTCTAATGCCTCACCCACATTCTGAAGTATCTATGCATAGCTGTGCGTATCTATATCATCGTCGTCGGATTGTTCACATACAGCTCGCGATTGAATAGACCATGTGAGTGTACCCACCCAAGTACTCTGTCTCATCTCTTATTGCTCTCAAGGTGAAATCATGTCACATATACAGTCATGGATATTTGCTGTCTTTACTTGTGCCGCTGATTGTGAGTAGTTATCCAACACCGATATCTGAAGGAAAGCATACTTGCAGTGATCATGACTCTCCGTGTCTGGGCAATGTACAAACGGTCGAGGCTAATTCTCGGCATTCTCCTCATTACACTTTCACTGGAAGTAATTTCTTTTTTGGTAACTGGTATCATATCCAGTGATCCAAGGAATCTATGGCGTATGTAGTCATTGGCAGAATAAATGATATATTGAATACTACGCTGACCTCGTTGACCACCCTACAGAGTCAACTTTCCCAATACTCGACTTGCCAATTTGCTGGTGGAACAGCACTTCGCGTTTCAAGGTCCTGGGGAACATGGTCAATATTTTCATGATGATACATAGTGCAGCATTGTGCATCTTTGCAACTGTCCGATTCGTAAAGGAGTTGGTTCAGATGCACCGTGTGACGAAGCAGTGGCAAATCAACCGATACATGAAAATGCTTGTGAGGCAGGGCATCCTCTATTTCATTGCGTACGTCTTGATTCCATCCTTTCGTAATGTTTCCTCTGTGCTGCTTTGGTTGACAGCAACTTTCTGCTGTAGCGCCTTCTTTCTGGACCTCAACAACGTATTTGATCCCTTTGGAAATTCCTCATTAGGTATACAAATTGCGACGAACATGCTGGATGTTATGACCTTGTTCACAATTGTTCCTCGATTCATGCTGGGCATTCGAGAGCTGTACGCCCGCGATACCCATAGGAGATGCGGGATCGACACTGGGTTTGGCTTGTCATCCAGCCATGAAGCACAGTGGTCCGCGCTCGTGTTTGCAGATGTCGAGCAGAATGAGAGAACAGACATCGAACTTGAAGAGGTATCACGAGAGGATGAGCCGACTCAGCAGGAGTGCTAGTCTAGTATCATTTTTTTGGTTCAGTCGCAGCGCTGACCCTCGAGTTTTCTCGTTCGTGGTTCTTTAAATATTGGGACTATGCACATGGACACTGTAGAATTATTTATGTCTTCGTCTCGTAGCGCTAATTTATGTACTACCGGGGTATTGTGTCACCCTGACCGGTCGTGCTGGGTATCGATCAATGTGACGTCGAGTTGTCGTGTTCGAGTAGCTGGTTTGTGTCATGAGTTCGCCACCGGTGCCTCAGACCTGAGCCCTGCGAGGAGACAATTGTACTCGTTAACCCTATATGTACATTGGATCCTCGCCTTCTTTCTCACGCTCCTCCCAGACTCACCATTGGCGGCGTCTCCTAGCACCTCATCTCCTACTACAAAATCGAGGACGTCGAGCAGGGCCGTCTCCGCTCTCCGTCCTCGCTTCCCAGAGTACCTCGACAAGACCCACTTTCGCAATCCACTCAAGGTCGAGTTCGGCGTCGATGGCGTCCCGCGCTACCGTGGCGAAGCCAACGACATCGATCCGTCCCCCATGCTCCCTGGGCCCTTGTCTTCTGGTCTTCCCCTCCTGACGGACGGCCGGGTCTCGGACGGCAAGCGGGGTCGCTACGTCCCTATGGCGGCAAGAGACGGAAAGGCAGGGCCAGCCAGTCCGAATCGACTTCTCCCACTGATCGCCAGGGAAACGCCCTCACTTCCCCCGCCACTCCCATCTCCTCCCAGGCTGGCCCTCCTCCGATACCATACGGCTACCCCGATCAATCGCCTGCATCCGCCATCTCACCACACTCGCACTACACTCCTTACTCGCCCAATTATTACGGTCCTCCTGGGTACGTTTCACCGTTCCAGTCCTCGGCGTCCTGCCACGTTTACTCACCCTTTGCCAGGACATCCCCAAACATGCCGCATCCCCACCACCCTACTCCATCCTAACAATACGCGTATCCAGGATATAATCATCCTCCTCCCAGCGACCCTCAGCTCGTCCCTCCGCACGGCCAAGGTTTCTACCCATACTATCCGCCACCACCCCACCCGCCTTATGTTGGATACACCGGCACGTGGCAAGGCTATGGTAATTACCCGCCACAAGGACACCCACCAGGCGCACCCCCTCCGTCTGCTACCATCGCGGGATTGCCGGATAAACCATCGGAAGCACCGGCAGAACCCGGTAGCAACCCTACCGCATGACATCTCTATCCGTGCCGAGCACACCACTAGATTGTATTCTTCGTGTTACCCGCTCGTCTTTCGGTTCGCAGTGTGTCTCATGGTTTTCGCTTACATTCCTGTTTCCATAGATCCCTTTTCATTCCTTCGTCGGTCCTTTCCCTCCACGACGCCACGTAACAGTGGATCGTCGGCCCTTGTAGATTAGCAGCCAGCCATTTCGGTGTACGTGTACTACCATTTTTCTCTCCTTCCGAGCCTCTTTCGTCGAAAGGGGCTTTACTATATGCGTAGCTGATCGTCTACATAACTCGTGCCTATCGTCCTTCGTTTGCGCTTTCCCATCTCCATTTCTTCGTTCTCTACCCAGTTTTCGTATTTCGTCGTTGGGTCGTGTGCCGGTATGGCGTCTCGATGTCGACGTAATATTATCGTGGCCTCGCCGACTCGGCCGAGATACATGCGTTCGATTCTGAGGTGGTACTACCACTAATGGTAATAAATTCGCATGATCAACATCGTCGTCTTACCCGGGCCTTTGATCACCGTAAAGCCACTAGTTCATCAGAACCAGTTCGGCTGTGCCCTCATCAGAACCAGTGCGACATGGCTACCAAGTCTCTCATCGTCCTCTCTGGATACGCCCGCGCCATTTACCATGCCTCTCAAGGCATCGCGCATCAACGTGGCTCTCAACAGTCTGTTAGGTGAACAAACTACTGCTAGCATATCGCCCGACCTCGCAACCAAGTTGGAACTCGATTAGGGTTGCACACGGGTATCACAACGGGCCCCGGGCCGCCAACACCGCACCCGTACCCGCCATACCCGTACACTGATCACTGAGGTGTTACCCGCGCCCGTGTGCAACCCTAAACTCGATATATTCAAGTATGCTCCATACAGGCAGAGCAAGTAAACAAGGGATAACGCCCCGCTTCCCCTTGATTTGATGATATCAACAGCATCCAAAATGATGCCCATTTATAAAGGCATTCCTTTGCTCTTTGGAGAGGTGCGGCAACACTCTTTCTTCCTTTCCACTTTTTCGTACCACACGTCCGTCAATCGAGACCATGTCTTCCGAAGAGCGACAGGCCATATTGACGATCCTAGCAGCGAATGACTACAGAACTTGTATGTTCATCCTCACCCGTAGCTGGTCAACGTCATGACTTTTGATAGTTGTAATTCTGACTGTTGCCGTGTATGATTTCGGTATGCTCCACAACAAAGTCCATCATCAATGTATTAAGCTTCATATTATTCCCAGTCCTTACATTTGCTGACGAGGTATGATCTATATCATCATGTCCGTGAATTCGGCATGACAATTTCCACAGGTGGAATATATATGGGTCAGGTCACTCAGCCCCAGTGCGACGCACTTCTGACAGAATTACAGACGAAACCCTGGACACTAGTATCGACATTATATGTGCTCGTGCGTACAGTCTTCTCGTCAGCTTGATAAGACCTAGAATAAACTAACAGGTTCGCTATGGGGGCTTATTCGAGAGCACGTGAGTTGATTGCCGTTGATACAACCCAGATGCTAACGTCAGACGACCTACCAGAATTTTATACCTCCGTACGTCTCTCGACCAAACATGAAGTCGACCAGCTTATAATATTTCCTGCAGTGACAAGTAATTCGATACCTGCCTCGAAAAAAGTATAACTTATCTCATCCTAATGCCTCGTGCACATTCTGAAGTATCTATACATAGCTGTGCGTATTTATATCACCGTTATTGAAAATTTCACATACAGCTCGCGACCGAATAGGCCATGTGAGTGTACCCACTCAAACACTTTATCTCTTCTCTTATTGCTCTCAAGGTGAAATTGTGGTACTTATACGGTCATGGTTACGTACTGTCTCTGGTTGTGCTATTAATTGTGAGTTATTATGCAACACTGATTTTGAAGGGACAAAATATGAGTATACTGCAGTGACTATGACCCTCCGTGTCTGGGCAATGTACAAACGGTCGAGGCTAATTCTCGGCATTCTCCTTATTCCATTTTCACTAGGAATAATTGCTATGTTAGTGAAAGCCATCCTATCCTGTGATCCGAAGAATTTACGACGTACGTGGTCATTGGCTAAATAAACGATATTTTAAATACTACATTAACCCCGTTGACCACCCTACAGAGATGACTATCCAAATACTCGACTTGCCAACCTGCTGGCCCGGGTGGTACTTGACTTCGCGTTTCAATGACTTGGGGTACATGGGCTATATTTCCATGATGGTGCATCATATGACATCGTGCATCCTTGCAATTGTCCAATTCGTAAGGGAATTGGTTCAGATGTACCAGGTGACAAAGCAGTGGCAAGTCAGCCGATACATGAAAGTCCTCGTAAAGCAGGGCATCCTCTACTTTATTGTGTGCGTTTTTAGTTCATCCTTTCTCACTGTTCCCTCCGCTGCCAACCGGGCTGACAGCAACTTTTTTACTGTAGCATCTTCTTTCTTGAACTCAACCATGCATGGAACATTCTCAAGGATTCCCCGTTGGGTGTACGAATTATAGCGGGGCTGCTGAGTTACATAACCTTGTTCGCCCTTGTTCCTCGATTCATCCTGGGTCTTCGAGAGCTGTACGCCTGCGATACCCGCAGGGGATGCGGGATCGACACCGGGTTTGGCCTGTCGTCCAGCTGCGAAGCACGTCGTTCCGTGCTCGTGTTTGCAGACGTCGAGTGGAACGAGGGAATGGGCACCGAACTCGAGGTATCACGGGAGGGTGGGTCGACTCGAGCGCGTTAGCTGAGCCTCGGTTCTCGGTTCGGTCGCAGCGCTGGCCCTCTGGTTTTCTCCTTGACTTGAGCCTGCTTGTTTTAATGTCGGGACTATACATGTAGGGGCTATAGAATTGTTGATATCGTCGTCCCGTAGCGATACGTACCGGGGCATAGCGCCAGCCTGACTGGTGGTGCTGGGTATAGTGTTGCTGTCGAGGCGAATTTAATCCCCTTCGCCTCGGAAAAGTGGCGCTTCGCCCGGCTGGGCCTTCGAGAGCTGTACGCCCGCGATAACCGGAGGGGGTGCAGGATCGACACTGGGTTTGGCTTTTCATCCTGCCATGAAGCACATTCGTCTACACTTGTGTTCGCGGACGTAGAGCCGAACGAGAGAATGGGTATCGAACTTGTAGAGGTATCACGGGAGGATGGGTCGACTCAGCAGGCATGCTAGTCTAGCACCGTTTCTCGGTTCAGTCACAGCGCCGACCCTCAAATTTTCTCGTTCTTGGCCCGGGTCATCTCGTTTGAATGTCGAGACGACGCATACGAACCACGGAGAATTATTCATGTCTTTGTTTTGTAGCACCAATCTGTGTGCCGGGGTATACTAGTGCCAGCATGACTGGTCGTGCTGGGTATCGATCGATGTGACACGAGTCGTCGTGTTCGAGTAGCTGGTTGTATCATGACCGACGGCCTAAGTTAGCGCACCGAATGCTCTAGCCAACCATGACCTGCTGATGCTGTCACAGTCTGAGAGGAGAACCTGGACTGACAGCCAACACCACACAACTTTTGGGGTGTGAGAGAGGTGGGGCGGTGCTGCACTTTGGCGACGGCGTACTTTTTCCACCGTATGTCGAGGATACGGTACATACTAGAATCTAGAACGCAGCATGACCAAGCTCATCATCAGGGCCATGCGACAGCGTGAATCGACGCGCGACATGACGTCTTCCATAGTGACTCGCGTTTGGCACGAGAGCGGACCGAGTCGTTCTAGTTTGTGCCCTGGCCCAGGTCAACCTAATTGGTGCTGGCTCTCCAATGGTGAACAGACGTTGCCTCAGACACAAGTGCAATCAAAACGATCTTTGTTCTAGATGAGTCTGTCATGTGATCCCAGCCACTAGCATGAGATAAAGGGTACCAACTCCAGACGGAATTGACATTCTATTGATACCATAGGTGCCATCACCTGTTTTATGGGCAACTAACCACAAAACGAGCAGTATTAATCGTAATAAGCACCCCATTCTGTCATTAGTAGTAAACATTCAATACATTCATGATAACTTGAATGCTGTGTATATACATGCACCGTGGATATATAAAACGTACTACTCCTCGTCATACCTATAATGAAGTGATCAGGTCATAGCGTCTCGAGATAACACGACCTTGGGTGAGGATTGGTGTATTCGGATGGTCATGCTTGAAATAAGGCTCAAGATAGCACGGTCCATGCGAGAGGCAAGTAGTAACGCACGAAAGGGAAATACAGAAGACAAGCAATTGGACTCGAAATGGGGGTAGTAGGCAGTGAATCAAGCTGACCAACGTAGCGCATGAGAGTCAAGAGGAGAATGTGCAGGCTCAAAGCTTGGTGGTGGGGCGAGGGATAAGCGACCAGGCACAAGACCGTGCCAAGTAAGCTCGAGTAGATTGCCCGGTTGACGAATAATCGGCCCAAAGCTCGAGTGGGGTCGGTCGCAAAGAACCCGGCCGGCGATTCGTGGTGTAGAGCTATTGACGTTGGCCTAATGCAGTACGACCAAGCTCACCCTCATCGAAAAGGCCAATGAGTACACAGACGTTGCACGTAGATCTATCGCGTAGTCTCGCGGATGCCAATTCGAGCGACGCACGGGACGTATCAGGGACCAAAGGGTCCCCTTGTTCGATGCACTTGGAAACCTGGGGACGTCCTCATCGAATTTCTCCGCGCATGCGCCGTCTTTGCGAAGTCGCCGTTTCCCATGTTCTAAAACATTGACTTCGCCGCTGGAACCTCGTCGGAGTACTAGTGCCTGAAATAAGTAGAGCTGCGACCAGCGAGAAATCTAGCAAACTCCACGGACCTCCAGATCCCGCACTGTCGCCGTTCGCGACGACTTTTCACGTTGAATGTCGCTCACAAACTGCTTTCCCGTCGGCCAGGAACGCGACCGAATGTACGCGATTCGTCAGATCGTTGGCCCCCCGATCGCACATATCGTGTAGTACGTGTACATGTGGAGCGAAGTCGTGTCGTGCGTCGTTCTGAAAAGTGGGTACGGTGGCATCGCATTCGCCGCGTCGGGTTCTGGAGCAGCGATGGTAAAGCCCATGCCTATGCATAGACAGGCGCGCACCTTGACCTCGAGTGCCATGTCGACCGTGTTGCCGCCTACGAGGAGACGCTAGGTCAGAGACCGACGCTCACGCGACGGTGTCGGCGACTCACGTTCGTCGGAGAGGTACGTCGAAAAGGCGGGGCGGGCATGCACTCTGGTGATGACGTACTTGGCCTTGAGCGTGGGCACCTCCCACGGATTTTCGAGAATGCCATCGTTCCGAACGTGCTTAATGCTGGGATGTTGCATGACGAGGATGGCTTCCCGTTTGCCCCGCTGGAATTGCCATCGCGCCTTGACGGAACAACGTGGCAAGCCCGGAGGCTTGCATTGCCAGTAGGCAAGGTGGAATGCGACGATGGGATACGACGGGAGATACGCACCCTTGGCCCAGCTTCCACTTCTCAGCGCCTTGGGAACGAAAGACCCAGTCTCAACTTGAAAGTCAAACTGGAATCCATAGCAGTAAGCACTCTCAGTTGACTCGTTTCACGATCGTACTGGTCCCCGCGCGCCGGTGTGGATCGAGACCAAATTAATATAGGTGAAACATAGCGAACCTCAATTAGGACGGATTCATCGCAGTTGGTCCAATTGGAGGATACGTGGCAGATGAGATCAAGTCGGATGTACTCTCGTTGAAGGTTTGCGTAGGTGCGGGCATGCTACAAGTTCAAGACGGACGGCCTCATGAAAAAGGTCGGTCCTCGCTGTCCTTCTTTCTCACGCTATCCACAGACCTTTTCCCTCATCTCCTACTACAAAATCGAGGACGTCGAGCAGGGCCGTCTCCGCTCTCCGTCCTCGCTTCCAGAGCTCGCCTCCCTCGACATCAACCTCAACGAGACCCACTTTCGCAATCCACCCAAGGTCGAGTTCGGCGTCGATGGCGTACCGCGCTACCGTGGCGAGGCAGATGACATCGACCCCTCTCCCATGCTTCCTGGTCCACTGTCCTCCGGCCTCCCCCTCCTGACGGACGGCCGGGTCCCGGACGGCAAGCGGGGTCGCTATGCCCCCTATGGCGGCAAGAGACGGAAAGGCAGGGCCAGCCAGTCCGAATCGACTTCTCCCACTGATCGTCAGGGAAACGCCCTCCACTCCCACCTCCTCCCAGGCTGGCCCGACACCACACGGCTACCCCGATCAATCCCCTGCATCCGCCATCTCACCACACTCTCACTACCCTCCTTACTCGCCCAATTATTACGGTCCTCCTGGGTACGTCCATCCTGCCACGTTTCCTCACCCTTTGCCAGGACATCCCCAAACACGCCGTATCCCCACCACCTTACTCCATCCCAACAATACGCGTATCCAGGATATAATCACCCTCCTCCCGGCGACCCTCAGCTCGTTCCTCCGCACGGCCAAGGATTCTACCCATACTATCCGCCACCACCCCACCCGCCTTATGGTGGATACCCCGGCACGTGGCAAGGCTATGGTAATTACTCGCCACAAGGACACCCACTACCAGGCGCACCCCCTCCGTCTGCTACCATCGCGGGACTGCCGGACAAACCATCGGAAGCACCGGCAGAACCCGGTAGCAGCCCTACCGCATGACATCTCTATCTGTGCCGAGCACACCACTAGATTGTATTCTTTGTATTACCCACTCGTCTCTCGGTTCGCAGTGTCTCATGGTTTTCGATTACATTCCTGTTTCCATAGATCCCTTTTCATTCCTTCGTCGGTCCTTTCCCTCCACGACGCCACGTAACAGTGGATCGTCGGCCATTGTAGGTTAGTAGCCAGCCATTTCCGTGTACATGTACTACCCTTTTCTCTCCTTCCGAGCCTCTTTCGTCGAAAGGGGCGTTACTCTATGCGTAGCTGATCCTCTACATAACTCGTGCCTACCGTCCTTCGTTTGCGCTTTCCCATCTCCCTTTCTTCGTTCTCTACCCAGTTTCCGTATTTCGTCGCTGGGTCGTGTGCCGGTATGGCGTCTCGATGTCGTCAACTTAATATTATCGTGACCTCATGCGTTCGATTCCGAGGTGGGACCGCTAATGGTAATCACACGAAAGGCCACATGCGTGGCAACACCCGCTACAGGTACTCCAGTAAGGGATTGGAAGCCACTCGCCAATATATTCCCGACTTCAAGCATACAGTTAGCTCAACAGATTGTATAGAAATTTATGTGATTTATGATAGGTGCCACCTCGCTGCGGTGCTTCGCACCAGCATTCCGTGGCACCGTACACTATTGACCATCGTTTTGCTGAGAGGCGTAATGAAGGAACGACACGGGTACTTCTGACAGATACAACGAGTTGACCCGGGGATGAGTGTGTGAGATGGGCATGGTGCCGTCGTGGCAATCGCGCTATCGCGAACATCACAACGTCGCCGTGATCACCTCGCGGTGCGCGTCGTTGACGCAGTGATCGTGGCGACCTCGTCGCTGTCGCTGCTCGTCATTATCGACGACGTAGTGGTGGAGTCGGTGCAGACGCGTCGTCGCGGTTGGCGGCGCAGTGGTGGCAGTGGGGTCGCTGCCGCGTCGTCGCAGTGGTGGGGTTGGCGTAGACGCGTCGTCGCGATCGACGACGCGGTGGTGGCAGCAGTAAGGTTGTTGCTGCTGCGTCGTCGCTGTTGACAACGACGCGGTGGCAGGATCAGCGTGGGTGCGTCGTCGTGGTTGACGACGCGGTAGTTGTGGCAGCGAGGTCGCCCCCACTGCTATTGCTACTGGGTCGTCGCCGTCGCCGCTGTCATTGATGACGCGTTACCACGAGGTTGCTGTCGCTGTATCGTTGAAGGAAGCATGCTGAAGCTCGACCCGCATTCCATCGACATTATCACCGACAACCCCTAAGAAAGTAGGAGAAAGAAAAGCGAATTGCAATTATGTAAGCTGTCAAATATGGAACGCTGGTAAACATGGAACAAATAGTTTCTATGGACACTGTCCTATCATAGCAATGGCGATTTAGGCCCTTCCGAAAACCCACTAGTACTGACGTAGTGGGAATAAATTCGCATGACAACATGGTCGTCTCACCTCTGATCACCGTAAAGCCACTAGTTCATCAGAACCAGTGCGACATGGCTACTAAGTCTCTCATCGTCCCCTAGGGATACGCCCGCGCCATTCACTATGCCTCGCAAGGGCCACCATTGCACCTCATACGTGGTTCTCAACAGTCTGTTAGGTGAACAAACCACCGCTAGCAGATCGCCCATCCTCGCATCCAAATTGGAACTCGATTAGGGTTGCACACGGGTATCACCTCGGGCCGAGCAGCCAACACCGCACCTGTACCTGTCATACCTGTACCCTGAACACCTCGGTGTTACCCGCGCCCACGTGCAACCCTAAACCCGATATATTCAAAGTATGCTTTATACTGGCAGAGCCTGTAAACAAGCGATAACGACCCGCTTCCCCTCGTTTTGGTGATATCAACAGCATGCAAAGTGATGCCCATTTATAAAGGCATTTGTCTGCTCTTTCGAGAGGTGCAGCAAGACTCTTTCTTCCCTTTCCACTTTTTCGTACCACACGTCCGTCAATCGAGACTATGTCTTCCGAAGAGCGACAGGCCATGTTGAGGATCCTAGCAGCGTACAACTACGGAAGTCGTATGTTTTTTCTCACCCGTAGCTTGT
>JBBPTU010001071.1:0-14972 GCA_038094295.1 Tylopilus aff. beelii | reverse complement strand
GAAGCGCCACCCGAGGTTCCAGTCGGACCAGCAGAAGCTGGACACAACGTCAATACATGCGATACAGGACCGAGCCTTTCACATACCAGAAGTCGTGTTCAAGCAAGACATCGATGCTATGAACCATATCAACGAGCGGAACAGGTTAAACACGGAAACACCATACATCCAGCCTGGACGATGAAGGATGCGCTTTGGGCAATTTGACCAGTGCTGTCGCGGATGGTAATACCGATGTTCGTGTCTTGGGAAAAATTAAAGCAAAGTCCGGTAAGAAACGGAGGACATACTGGCAGCGACGTTGACGATCCAGGTGAGCGAAGTGCTACTCGTCGTAGGAAGGGTCACGATAGCCGCAGCATTAGGTGTGGCACCGGGGTAGATGCTGTTCCGCTATAGGTCAGCGACGGATTCGTGGATTCCTAGGGATAAATGCGAACCTCTGTTCGAGAGAATGGCGTGTGGGATTTAGCAGCAGGAATAAAAAAAACCTGTCACACGTACTGGGTAGTAAGGTGCTGCAGCAAGCGAATCAGAGTCCAAGCAATAAAGGGGGGCTAACAGTACTCACCGGTTCCCCCAGACCAGTTAATGAGAGTAGGCTGACACTCGACAGCGTTGGCACTGTCGTGATATGGGGTGAGGGTGAGACGGGACACGTTCGGCTAAGGACACTGACGGCGTGTTGACGGTGAAGTTTTGAGCTAAAACACCTGCAACGAAAAGAACGGAGGCGAAGAAGGTCTTCATGGCTACTGGTCGTGGTGTGTGAGGATGACAACCAAGGTCGAGAAACAAGCCAACCTGCGGAAAACGCACCACTCGGGTTTTTATATCGCCGCCCAAATTTATTGAACTTTCGTACGTCGTCAGCATTACGGCACCCGTCAGCCGCCCTCGGCCCGCTCGCTATAATCACAACCACGAGTCGGTAGTCATTCGTACAGTATACACCTACATAGTCGAGAAAAAGATAGTTTCACTAACCCCGCAGTACTTTTAGACCCCGTCACTCCTGTCGGATGACGTGCACGGTGGTCACCAGCCCATAATGGTCGCTGATCCAGTCTCCGTTTCCATACTTGGCCCCGACCCCGACCCGCACCGGCTCTTCCACCTCCACTCCGCCCCGCGAGAACCACAGCACCTTGTCCAGCCGCCCAGGCGGGTACTGACACGCCGGCTGATACCCCCACGTAAACCCCTCCTCGTCCTCGTCCGTCCCCGCCCACGCGTCCACCAGCCCCACCTCCTCCGCGAGCCGCCCGTCCATCGGCCCGATCGCGTTCATGTCCCCGCACACCAGCCCGCCATGCAGATTGTACTCTTGAAGCGACTCCGCGATGAGCCGCAGTTGCTCCGGTCGCGCACGTGCGCCCTGTGGGAGGGACTCGAGATGCGTATTGGCGATCCGCATCTGCACGATCCCGTCCGAGAGTCGCGGCGCATGTCTTGGCGCGGGCACCGCGAGCTTGACGTCCACGAAGAGCCCGTTGCGGTGCATGCTCGAGTTGCTAAAGTCGATGGTGAACGCCTCGCAGACCGGGATCGTCCGCGAGACGAGCGTGACGTTGCCGTAAGTCGCCCCGTGGGGCCATTTTTCCGTCGACGACGGTACGACCAGGAAGCTGCGCTGTATCCACTCGTTGGTGAGGATGAGCGTGAACGCCTGGGCGCATACTTCCTGCAGCAGGATGCAGCATGGCTCCGGCCGCTCAATGGGCGTCTTGCACCCAAATACGTCCTGTTGGATGTAGTTGAGCCCCGCGACGAGCCGTCGCTTGGGAGTTTTCGAAGCGAAATCGACATTCCACGTCAGCACGCGGATGGATGAAGGAAGTGGTTCTTTGACGCCTCTCGCACAGTTGGACGTCTGTGCCCAGCGTTTCTTGTGCATCGAGTAGCGTACCGCGCGCAGCGGTCGGGGGATGTCCAGCATGTTTGTCCTACCCCTAATGGGGAGTGGAACCGTCTGTTGGGTGTCAGAAGAAGAACCTTCGAGTTCAGATGGCGGGGAGGGGATAAACGGTTCATCAATATCAGAGTCAAACATGGTCGCGAAGTGGGTAGGTCAGGGTTATGGTTCAGAGATATATGCTCGCCACTTGTACCCCGCGATGTTTGTGGCACGATGTTGACCAGCTCGGATGGCTTCCTGGGCCTACACAAGCCCTTTAATAGCGGTTCCCTTTGATCATCAGCGACCCACGCTGTAAAACCCTGGCAATCGATAACCGGCACGAGGCCAAGCTCCGAATGAGATGATACGCCGCCTTCGGCGTGTGCCTGCATCATGGCTAAATATTTGCCTCGTGTTAGCATCTGTCTCCGATCTTCGTGTTCGTGCAAGATCATGTCATTAGCAGAGTCTGAATTGAAAGGATTAACAACAGATGTCGATATCTACGCTGCATGCGCGAAAGACATATCACAGCTCATCTGTCTCTCGGCCAACAACAGTCTCCGACTTTTCAGAAACAAATGCACCGAGCACGTTGGCTTTGATTTTGATCTCATCCAATTTGTTAGCCGCCAGTTTGCGCTTGCTTAGAATTGATGCGAGGCTACCGGTGAAAAACACAGGTTAGCGCGCCCAAGCGGATACATATGCTCAGAACCCCCGGAACATCGGCTTACCGTCGAGATTCCTTTTCCACATACGCCTCACCAGCGTGGGCGATTTTTTCCATCACGCGGAGATAGTGGTGAGACGTAGCACCGAGGGACTCCGCCAGCGACTTGGCCTCTTTGTAAATCGAATCACGAGCATCCCCAGCAGCGGTAAAGAACTTCTGGGCGGCCACGTCAAGCTCCGCCATACGCCCAGCCTAGAAACGATCGAGTTCTGCAATTGAACGGCAGAGAAGCCACTTACCTCATCATTGAGACCACCACCCACGGCACGGTGGGTACCACAGCGCTCGTTAAGGAAGCTGACGAACGCTTCCTCAGTGCGTCCTCCCTCATAACTTTCCACCTCCTTGCCGCCACGAGGGAAGAACCTGATAGTAGGATATGACGCAACGCCATATCTACCGGCAATCTCCTTGTTCAGGGCAGCATCGGCGTCAATGTTGGCTACAATGCACTGCGTGGCGATGTCAGACCATGGGGCGTAAAATTAAGGCAAGGCATACGTTGCTTTCGGGCTTGAAGTCCTTGGCAACTAATGAACGGCTGAGATACGGCGGGCCTCGAAAGGAAAGTTAACCTACCCTCCTCATAGATAGGCTTTAGGCTCTTGCAGTGTCCACACCAAGGAGCAGTGAATGTGACAAGAACGTCTTTGGTTTCGTCCTGCTTATCTTCAACACGTGTTGCAATCCACAGCATTGGTAAGATCATACCAGAGCGACGTCATCGAAAGTGTGGGCGTCCAAAATCAGAGTTGCAGGTGGCGGTGGGGGCTTGATGTTCGACTTGATGCCAGACTTTGTCGCAACGCTATACGTTCGTCAATCACCAGCCGTCGATAATCTGCACGTTTTTGCTTACAAAGAGGCGAGCGCATCGAGGTCACGTCCACCCTCGTAGTTTTCGACGTTACCTTGGGCATCAAACCACTTGAGGGCTAGGATGTTGGTCAGCGAACGTACCATGGTATCCTTTGGAATCACCTACTAGGGTACCCGGTGACTTCGTACTTCTGGCCGAGCGGTCGACCTTCGCCGTCGGCGTCTACCTTGGCGACAACGACTTTATCTTTTGCATGCGAGAATGCATCCGCAAGTTGTTCGTAAATTGGTGCAAGGTTCTGGAGAGAAATGGTACGTCATTTGGACATGAATAGTGAGGAAAGGAAGGTGCATACTTTGCAGTGACCGCTACAGGGCGACGCGTCGGTAAGTCGTGCACGTTTCAACCACACACCAAGCGCCACAAACTTACCACCACGGCGCGAAGCTAGGGACAGAGTAACGTTGAGACGCTAGTCCTTATTGACGAGCAGTAACTTACAACTCCACGAGACCAGGTTTGCCCTTTCCAATAACAGAGTCAAAGTTGTCTGGCCCGAGTTCGAGTACGTTTGAGGCGGAGACGCCCGCCAACAAGCTGCCGAAGAGTAGTGAAAGTGAGAGCCTCATGATGGAACGAAGAAGAGTCGGCGAGTATGCCTGACGTGTAACGACCGCGTAGGCTTAGTCAGCCCCGTTAGAATTACTACACGTCTTACTACGACTGGAGATAACCGCGTGAAATGTCCTGGCTTGACTCAGCCCGAGTGATTTCTCATCCAATCCGACCGGTATATTAGACGCGCTCGAGCCCTCGATCTGGCAGAAGCACTACTACCATGGCACCCGACGAATATCACATCGAAGAGGACGAGGGCGAGGTCTTTATCCGCGACGACGAGGTCTATGCGGAGGTCCCGGAAGACGGCGATCAGCCGATGGACGACGAGGGCGAGGAAGCTGCCGATCGCGTCAGCGACCTGCCTACCGACAGCAAAGTGAACGACAACTCGCTCCAACAATTCGCGGCCCACAATGGCTCCGTGTTCGCGATCTCCTGTCACCCTACAGAGCCTCTCGCCGCATCGGGAGGCGAAGACGACTTGGGATACATATGGGACATCACCGACGGCGAAGTCATCGTCAAGCTCACGGGGCATACGGACAGCGTATCGAGTACGGCGTTCAGCAGCGACGGGGAAATGATCGCGACCGGGGGAATGGACGGAAAGGTCCGGGTGTGGAGGAGAGTCGGGAAAGAGAACTACAAGACCTGGGAGTTTCTCACTGAACTCCAGGGGCCAGACGAAGTCATGGTGGGCATTCTGGCTTGGATCTTGGATGTTGAGCTTACAAGGACATAGTGGCTAAGATGGCACCCGAGGGGAGCTGTCCTGCTGGCGGGATCAAACGACACTACCGTGTGGTTATGGCAATGTAAGAGTGCAAAATTGAGATCATATCCTCGTGCTAACCACACGAGACAGTACCATCAGGGAACACAATGCAAGTGTTTGCGGGTCACACTGGCCCGGTTCAGTGCGGCGAGTTTACCCCTGATGGTACGTACGAATCACTCATTTGGCCGGCCCCAGAGCTTATCGTCTATAGGTAAACGGATTGTGACGGCATGTGCCGAAGGAACGCTCATCTATTGGGATCCGCGCTCACCTACCTCTGTATTCAAGCTCTCTCCACAGGATGCACGTTTCGACCTCGAGGGTGTCACGTCTTTAGCAGTCAACCCTTCTTCCACACTAGCCGTCGTAGGAGGGACATCAGGGGGCGTTCGGGTCGTGAGTCTCAGCAAGGGCGAGGTCGTAGGGGCCCTTGGAGGCCATGCAGGCGGAGAGAGCGTGGAAGCGGTTCAATTTGTTGATCTCTCTGGAACGGCAACTGGTCCTGGCGTGGTCGTCACAGGCGGGACAGACGGCAAAGTGTGCGTATGGGACGTCAGCACGATGCGTCAACGTGTGACCCTGGAGCACAAGGTCAGTTCCGTTACTTCTGTCTGTGCGGCGTCTAATCGGAATTTGCAGGACGCAATCACGGCCGTGATCGCACACCCGGCACCAAAGGGCCATCTCATCGTCACGGCATCGGCAGACCAAACGCTGAGGACGTGGGATGTGCGAACGGGGACACTGATCAAGGAGCACACGGGTCACAACGGCCCTGTACTCGGTGCGTCGCTGGGACTGGAAGGATCCGTGATAGTGAGCGCGGGAGACGACGGTGCATGTCTCGTATTTACGACCGAAGTAGAAGAGCAGTAGTTACCTAATGCAGTGATTTCCTCCTCTCCCTCGACCATGTACGCCAATTCCTATGGCGGGTCAAGCCCGTCGCCCGGAATGTCCAACAACCCGTTCGTAGAAGACCTCACCACCGCACACGCCCGCTTCCCAGACCTCAACGCATCCAGCTTCACCGGCTACCCAGCGCAA
Organism: Tylopilus aff. beelii; assembly: GCA_038094295.1. Taxonomy (NCBI): domain Eukaryota; kingdom Fungi; phylum Basidiomycota; class Agaricomycetes; order Boletales; family Boletaceae; genus Tylopilus; species Tylopilus aff. beelii. The sequence goes on along the minus strand of JBBPTU010001071.1, from coordinate 9,070 downwards.
GATCAACACCCGCAGTACCCACCGCAGTATTACTCGCAATCATATGGTCCAGGCGGACCCTACCAGCCCCAACCGCAGGCGATGGCACAGAGCCAGTTCACGTCAACGTCGTACACGCCCCAATACCAAGGGTACGCCCGCCCGCACGCCGCGTCATGCGTGATCTGATCGATCCACCTCGCCCGACAGGCACATCGCCCCACAGCCCACCAGCATCGGCGCCTTCCACCCCTCAGTCAGCTTCTCCCAACAACCCGCATACCCCTCTTCCAACTACCCCTCTGGCATGCCGATGACGTACTCTGGCGGACCACCGACCAACGCCACGCCCGGCTACCTCGCCGAATTCGATCCCTACTCACAGACGCACCAACCGCCATCACGGAGCCCGCAGCTTGGGGCGACTTCGGGTGGAGGTGGTAGCGCACCCCCTGGCGTCGTTCACCCGCGTGACGTGATCCGCACGCACAAGTCCGGCCTCGAGGCGTGGGACACGTATAGCTGGAAACAACTCCTGGGTGCGTGCGACACGCTCAAGGAGGCATGGGCCGTGCGCAAGCAGCAGGCCGAGGGCGTCGTGCGGCAGTATGGTGCCATGTCCGATCCGGGATTGTTTGGACCCGACCCGGCGTTTGGGTATAACAACCAAGTCGAGGGGTGGAAACAGGTGAGCACCGCAGTTTGGCAGCGTCGTGCCGGGCTTGACGTGGTTTGTTATAGGTACTCAAGGACGCGAACGATCATTTCGGTAGGTTGCCTACCATGGTACGGTTTCATTGCGATCTGATCTGCGTCTCTAGATACCGTCGCAGCATGTACCTTCCAGCTACACGAGGTGTTCAACAGTTATCGACAATCGGCCGACCCAGCTAGCAAACGGCGCGTCCGGGAATCCTGTAATGCTGCTGTGAAGGGCCTACCCGATTGGCCGGGTAATTAACGGGTTTTCTTTGTAGAATTGGTCGTGTGTAGCTGTTCGTTTACTAATTTATGTGCATGTTGTCGCAACGTTCCCTCGCAATGTTATCTCCATTCATAACCCCCTCGAATCGACAGGGCTTACAAGCGTCATCTTGACGCGCCCGCGCTGTGTGTTCTTATCCTTCTCCACCTCGATCCTCACCTTCACCTTGTCAAACACCGAAATCGCCACCGGTGCCGCACCCTCTACCGCGCCCACCATCACGGTATAATTGTCTGCGTCGAATTGCACGTCACGTTTGAACGTGACCAGACCCTCCAGTCCGAGCCTGAAAGCCCCGACGAAAAGGCAGCACGACAACGACAACGACAACCGTGAGTAAGACGATCCTCCAAAACGACGCTCATCACGTACTGAAACACGAACACCCCGACCCCGTTCCGGAACGTCCGGATAACGAACGCGTCCTCTGTGATGCCTTCTCCCCCTTTAACCACTCCGCCCCGCTCCTGCTCCTTGGCGAGCCCCTCCGCACGGCCTTTGAGCGCCAGGCCGACGTAAAACTCGACGCTCGCTCGGCCCGCCATTTGTGCCATCCGGTGTCGTCGATTGATCACCTCCATGATGCGCTCTACGTTGGACTTGGAGTGCAGCGAAGGATGGAGCGGGGTGTGCGAGATGGCAGCTGCGAGTTGGCGGTGCGCGAGGACATCTGTCGCACGATCGCATCAGTGGGAGGGGAACGGGGCCGGGCAAGCGCTTACCAGCATAACGCCTGATCGGACTCGTGAAGTGGGTGTAGATCGGGCTAGCGAGGCCGTAATGCCCAAAGGTATCTCTGGGGACGCTCCCGGAGCAGAAATACTCGGCGGAAAGCATACACCGTGTTGCCATGATACGAACCAACGTATTGAATGACGGCGCGGTAGGGTCCTGGATCGCTCGTAAGGACGTGGCGAAGACAGTCTACAGACTAGAAACGCACGACGCATTTGTCCAAGGAGGCTGCTAGTGCTCCTGAACTCGAGACGTCGAGTTTGAATCCTTTGCGTTTTAGGAGCACGTCCTGGAGCTTTTCGAAATTCGTTTTTGGTGGGGGTAGATGGCGTCTGCCCCCAAGGCATGTCAATACCACGTTGATTGCCATAAGGCCAAACGATACGACGCACCTCAATACAGCCGTCTGAGGGAATACCTCGTCAATTTTCTTGGCGACGCTGATGTTGGCGAGCAACATGAATTCTTCCACCAAGCTGTTTGTCTCACGTAGCTCTTTTTGCTCAACGTCGATGGGATCAGAGGACTCGGCAGATCCGAGGTGGATCTTCACTTCTGGAGATGCAAGGTTTAACGCGCCAGCTGCCATACGCCCCGCCTTGAGCTTGATAGCAAGGGCATTGAGGAGGCGAATAGATTGCGTGAGCGAGTCGGTGCGATTGCTTGAGCAATTAAGCTAAGGACCACGTCGTATATGCGGCAAAAATAGAACTCACGGATCGTCCTTGCGCATTTGTGCTTCCTCGTACTCGAATGCTGCTTTCGAAGCGATGACGGATTTGGTAAACTTGATGTCAATGATCTCGGCGTCATCGGTGAGTTGCTAAATTGTTATCATTCTTCATGTGTGCATATGGATCATTGCAGAAACTTGCCCAAATCACGCTGAATGCCAATCGTTCGACGTGTGGTCGAAGTGAACATAGATTCGTGCCCAATAGTGCAGGCAACATATCGATACGTTTGTCTACTAGGTAGACGGTCGTCCCGCGCGAAGCTGCTTCGTTATCCATTGGGGTATCGGCCTTGACAAAATGGGAAACATCAGCGATATCTAACGCTAATAATCAGGTTCTGGGCATCGCGACTGCGTGCAAAAGTACTCACGGACGCCTGCTTCGATGTACCCATTAGGAAGACGGCGAGCATGCAAGGCGTCGTCAATGTCCTGACATCCTACAGAGTGTGTGTTCGAACAATTCTTATGATTTCGACAGTCAGACACTTACCCGGCGGATCGATGCTACAAACGTCCAGATCCCTCAAGTCCATCCGATCTCTCCATATCGGATTAGCAGGATCCTTGGGCGGCACGACCCACTGCTCTCCTTCAGGGGGTAGACAATCCAAGATGGCTTTCCCAAAGGGTCGGTATGGCACTTCAAACTCCAGCAACAGACTTTCTTGCTCTGTTTCCTTGTCCTCTGTCTTTCCGAGCGCACGCACCAAGTGACCCTCTGGATACCGAGAATGGGCATCCCATCTGTCGATGGTCACGAGAATCTTTTGTCCTAGAAGTGCCGGAGCTTGGCGGGTCCGAAGTCGAATACGAGGAAGTAGTCTAGAAAGCGGGAGAGAGAAAACTGTTTGTGTCGAGAGCGACGTCGAAACCGTAGACGGAAGGGAAGCCGTATCGAGATGACACACGTAACTAGACAAAGAACGGTCGCGTCAAGGAGACGTCCAAATCACGCTCAAAGTGAGGCAAAAAGACATACGCGCGCCAGTTACGTTTGATGATTCCGACGATGCGCCCAGTGGGCTGCTTTTCAGCAGAACCTTTCTTGGCATGAGCCGACTGGAGCGCCCTCGCTTCTTCCCGAAGTTTGAACTCGTCTCCGTCTGATTCCTCTTCCGAGTCTTCTGCATCGTCATGCTTGAGGGTGGCTAGAAGCGATCATCGGAACTCGAAGACGATAAGATCGTAATGACGAAAGACGCACCCTCTTGATCGACCACTTCGTCGGTCGGGGCCTTCCATTCACTCTCATTGAAAACTTCGACGACGACGACGTCTCCGTGAACAGCGCGATTCATGTTTTCTCTACCAACTAACAACACAGGCTTCGTGAAAGCTGGGACTGGCACGGTTCCCTGGGAGAGAATGTCATCTGAGATTCACAGTACTCGGCCAACCATACATACCTCCAAATAATTGTATTGGTTGGCATTAAAGTGACCTTGATGGAGCTCTCCAGCCTTGACACCTGCGAGTAGCGTAGCGGTAGAGAGGTACTGGACGTAGAGTCAGCATAACGTCTATTTCCATTCAACGACATAAAGCATACATTCGCGTAGAGGGACGTTCGGGTGGTTGCTGATGCTCTCGTTTGTTCGACATCGTCTGCGCCTGTCGCAGAGAGGATATCCAAAAGTTTTTCGGCCTCTCGCATCCCCTCGACATATTTGCGGACTGTTTAGGATGTCAGAAAGACGCTAATAACAGGGAAAAGAAGACTCACTGGAGACCGTCGGAATGTTTTCTGTTTCCGCCTTTTGTCTATTAGCCGCGTCGTCGGTAAGAAGAACAACCTGAGGGATCTTGCGCGCTTGACCGCGAACGGGAGGGCGAGCGAGCGCAATGTGGGTATTGTACCACTCCGCACCTCTCCGGATACCTATTAAAATCGGTGACACGAAAATACGGGGACAACACCGGCCTTACCTCTATCGTTACGGTCGTTGGGCGTCTCGTTTTCTTCTGTCACGACTGCAGTTTCTCTACACAAGAGTGAGCAGGTGGGATGCAGTGCAGAAGAGCGATACAAACGAACGGAATTCGTTGTAGAATACCCAAATCTTCTTGTCATCCGCCTTGACGAGCACTTTGAGACGATTGTAGAGAGGCAAGGACCTGTGTCGGACTTCCTCCAGAACAGTCTGGAGAAGAATGATCGGTGGAGTAAAGCTTGGAGACTCCATTAGATCCATCTGCGTAAAAGATAAGCATCAGATATAGTGAGGAAGATGGAATGACCTGTGACAGAAACACGTTCGTGTCCGGGAGGACATAGTGACCCGTCGTGAATTGCTTGTGGGTAGAATCGCCTGCGGCAGGCAGAACTGGATTGATTGCACCAGCACAAACCCGACACGCGATGATACCACAGTATATGTCATCCCGGAGGTAACGCTCTCGTAGTACTGACCGAGGCTCAGATGGACGTATGAAAGGATGCTCGATCGCAAACCTTTGATGACCTTGCCTCTCGAAGTCTTTTTGAAGAACTTGCGCTGGGTTATGACGGCCTCTTCGCGCGGCCGTTTCAGAATCGTTATTCGAGGCATTTCAATGAACGAGAAGCCTCCGATTGTGACACTCGTCCATCGCGATACTGTCACGTGACATGCATACCCAACTCAGGGGCCTTTTGTTACGCCGAAATCAAATAGGAGACAGTACAAAGGCTCCACTCGTTGCCAGCTTCCTGTATTCTCTTTCTTCCAACCAAAAATGTGGTTCGATGAAAATTCACACGAATCTCGTGCCTATGCTGAGGTGTGTGGCCTTGTTCAACACCCTGCAACGTACAGACTGACCCCTAGGTCACTGACGGACATACTGCCAAACTATCTCACGAGGCGATTGCCGCTGCAGCTTCGTTCGAGGTACATGTGCTCTGCTTGTTTTTATCCTTGGCTCTGCACCAACGCATGACAGGCAGCCAAAGCATACGAGCATCATCTCATGGCCGTCGGCAAACCTGCTACCCATGCAAAGGCTCTCGAGTTGCTGTACGTTATTGCTCGTTTGTTAGGTTGACGATCTCATGCCCAGTATAGAGCTGGACTTACTGGTGGCTTCGTGGATGGCATGGCGGAAACCAAAGGTTTAGACTGGTTGGATAAGGAACGTGCCAAGCATGAGGGTAAGTCTTGATGCAGGATAGGCTGGTGCAGCAGAGTGTCGTTTACCTTGCCACAGCCAAGGAGCGTACCTGGAAGGCCTTGGCGGAATCTGGCCAGTATTGAACCGGATGATTTTGGCAGGAAATTGACAGTGATCTTGAACGCCATTGTATATGTAATTTGAATCCATGTAAGTTATATCGTGTGGCTGCGAATTTCGACTCGCGAGGTTTTTCCTCTTGTCTCCTTGCTATCTATCGCAACTGCGCTCAGTGGGAAAGAGATACGCCGTTAGTATTGGGTTTGTCCCATACCATGAATTGATCGTCTATTCCTACCCTGATATCAACAAAATGTGGCGTACCCTCGATTCCTCTCTCCAGTGATATTGACGGCCTCCATCTCTGCCAAGGCATATTTCTTATAATCAGACCATCGCTGTGCATACATTTATGGCATAATGTTGCGGACGCTCATATAGCATTAGCACCCGTCCGAGTTACAGCGTGCCCACGCTTCGTAGGCATAAATCTCGCGTGACGAGGCTCCTGTCCTTGTCTCTACCTTGACCACTGCTGAATGCCATGATGAGTGCCTCTTGTCCTTCATCAGTCCTGCAGACGGTCAAATCACAGCGGCCAAGGCAGTATAGAAATGAAACGTACCACTTGGTCGGATGTGCCGACTTTTCAAGGGCCACTTTGACGGTAGTCCACGAGAACCGTGCCACAGTGGGAAATCCAAAGGTCTTTTCAAGTGAATTTTCGATCCACTCTTTCGTTTTTGGGTCTAAACAGAGAGCGTGTTCATTTAGCTCTATACTAGGCAGAGAGTTCGCCAACCTGAAGGATAACCGCTGCCAAAGTCCTTCCCAAAGCCTTTGAGAGGGTTTTCGCCTTGATCGTCACCATCAAGTTCTTCGAAAATCCAGCCCTCGATGCAGGCGTCGCGAGTGACTTTGGCGCCCACGCTCGCCGCGCCAACTATCTTGAACTTCGAATCCGCTTTGGTAGTCACCGTGAAACTAATGCCCGGAAAGACAGAGGATAGATACGCCTCGTAGGACGAGGTATTTCCGAGCGCGTCGACGTATACCTGAGTGACACTTGGTCTCAGTGCAACGACGATGTGAGGATACTCACCTCTGAAAGCTGTATTCCGCGTTGAAGCACCTCGCGGATGAGCTGAATAGTCGCGTCTTGAGACTGCTTGTTCAGATTCATCGGAGGCGCTCGAAGCATGCCGCTCGATATTGCCTGTGGGCTGGAGGGCTAATGAGTCACGGTCGCCAGGCTGCATGTGTGTCGCACCTGATGACGCGCACGGACCAGCCAAGGTTGACGGGGTCTGCGTTGAGCACGCCCAGCAGTTCCGTCCGCTTTTCCGGCGTGAGCGTTTTAGAGTCTGTAGACCGTGTTGTTATGTGGGTATCTTGAGAGTGACGAGGACTTGCCTGCGAAACCGAGCTGGTCAAGGTCGTCCTTCCACGCGACGGGGCAGTATGCGACGCCGTACACCAGCGGGCCAAGGACGGGCCCCCGTCCGGCCTCGTCGACACCAAGGATGTATGGCCCCGGCGCGGTCGGCGTCGGAGAGTGGTAAGAGTACGACTCTGTAAGGGGCGTCGATGGCACGGACGGAACCTCCATGTCAGCCGCGGGCAGGTCAGCCGCAGAGAAGGGATTGAAATATCTGGGACGAGGACGAGCGGGGTGGTCTTCCCTGTGCCACCAAGATGTCCGTGTTCGCCAGCGTGTGGTCGTTCATCTTGACGCTCGTCCGCTCTCTTCTCGCGCTCTTTTCCTGGCGCCGTCGCGCCGCGTCCGATCCTTTCTCTCTCCCGAGCCTCAACCGCAACCCCGGCGACGCACTCGCCCGTGCACATTCCCGCCTCAGGCCCATCCTGCTCACCCCGAGGTCCATCGCCGTCTCGCCCCGCCGCGCCCACAGCGTTCGCAGCCACTCTGCCGCGTCCACGCTCCTCCCGGCACACGTCGACGACCCGTCCCCGTCAGCCCCCCAAGCCTGCCAGCCGCAGAGGACCTCTCCAAAGCTCGACCCCCACGACGCCGAACTCGGCTTGTCCATCACTCCCCCAGAGGAAGTCCTCGCGACGAGCTTCCGTGATTGGTCGCACGACACGTCTGGCGCGGGGACCTTGTACGTCTTGCCGCTCACCCCGCCGGACAGATGCTACCTCGCGCCCCTGCCATCCGACTATCCTTACACGGTGACCACCGAGTCCTGGCCAGCCAACGCCACCGATCATGGCAAACCCAGACTACCAGGCAGCCCCCTCCGACTGTCCGTCAACATGGGACCTCCGTTCCCCGAGCCGATGGTCGCTCCGATCGGCTCACCGCCCCCCGGACGTTGGAGCCCTGTTCACATTTGGACGAGCACGCCCTGCAAGATCGATAACGACGCCCTCACGTCCGACTGCCATGACGACCACTCCTCCGCGCTCGTTAACATCTCTCATGCGATCATATCGCGTTCCCAGAGCTCCACACGGCCCTACGACGACATGTCCCTCTCAAGCATCGCCCCGGACACGAGCCCGTTTGGACTGACGCGCGATCGTCGTCGCACACATACGCGCAAGGTCCAGCCCTTTCTACGCTTCCACCACCCAGACGCGTACACCTGCTCTTGGCGCCGTCTCCCCACACGCCTCCCCGGCCGCTCCCCTGCGCACACGGACACGAACGACTCCCCAAGCGAATGGTACGACGCCGACGCGTACGCAGCGTCGCCCCGCGGCGTGCTCAGTCCACCCAACTGCGACTCGTCGACCGACGAGGACGAGGACGAGATGCCGCTCAGCCACCTCAGGGAGCGCCTCACCCGCCGGTGCCTCGGTCTCGGCGTAGTCGTGCCCATGGTCCCCGCCGAACCCGATGCGCACAAAGCCTCAAGGCGGATGAGCGACGGATGTTTGTTGGCGCTGTCCGAGGAGACGCCGACGCGCGTGACCATCGGTGCGCGCGCTGGTCGACAAGCGCTTTCGATGATACTCGATGGCGATGGGTACGGCACCAAGGACTGGCTCGACGCGCTCTCGCTCCGCTTCTCTTCTGAACGCGAAGCCGAACCGGAACCGTCCGTCGACGTGGCGTCCGTTTGAAGGGGGGAAGCGGCCGAGTTGATCCTTTCGTTTCTGCCTCGTCGAGTAGTCCTGATGTAGTCGTGTTTGGGAACATGTGTGTGTGTGACGTGATCTTCTATACCTGAAGGGGACGACAAGTGGCGACGGGTCAGTTAGAGATACACCATTACGGCATCGGCCCGGACTTGCAAGTTTTGTCATGCATCAAACTCTCCGATCAAGGAATACTATTCATAAGGCCGTTGAGCGTCACGCTGGTACGACACCGACTAGAATATCCCAACAACCCAACAAAGAAACAAATGAGAGAAAACAAAGATGATGTCCCGAACGGGGTTGGCCATGGGATCTCAGCATGTCAATCGGCTGTCTGGACCCGAATTGCCCTGGCACCTCGCCGTCGTTGTCCTCTC
>JBBPTU010001070.1:0-14976 GCA_038094295.1 Tylopilus aff. beelii | reverse complement strand
TCAGGAATAACTAGAGGGTGTCTGTAAATTACGAACAGGCTATCTATGACTGTCACCTCTCCTTCTAGCTATCTGGCTATCACCTTGCTGCTGATGTCATCGTGATGCATACACTCTCGCCTCCTCCACGCATGTTACTGCACTGTCCGCTGCCAGTGGGCATCGGCGGTGTGCCGCATTCATTGTCGTCATCCATGCCCTTGCTGCTGCTGGGTGGTTGTGGTGATGATGGTGGTGCGTCATCATCGCCTGAAGATGGTGGCATGCTGCTGCATTGCTCATGGTGGCACTGGTGATAGTGGTGGTGGGGTAGTGGCAGCCTAGTGTGACGGCACATTCGCCGTCGTCACTGTCGCTATGGTAACGGACACGCAGTTGCATGCCCTTGCCCTTGTCATTCAACGTGGTGGTGAGGTTGGCGCAGACAGGTCGTCATTGATGACGCAGCAGTGGTGCTGTTGCGTACTTATTGATGACACGAGATGGGGTTAGCGTAGAGCGTCGTCGTCATCACTGACGACATGGTGGCTGCATTGTTGTTGGGGTCGGCATAGATGTGTCGCCACAACTGATGATGCAGTGGCGGCAGCGGTGGGGTCGTCATTGGCAATGTTGGGGGTGGGGTGATTGGGTCGGCGTGGATGCGTCGTCGTGACTGACGACATGGTGGTGGTGGCAGCAGGGTTGCTGCTGCTGCTGCTGCATCATTGTTGGTGACGTCGGGGCGGTGGTTGGGTTGGCACAGACGTGTCGTCACGACTGAAGACACGGTGGTGGTGGCAGCAGGGTCGCTGCTGCTGCCACTGCGTCATCGTTGGGGACATCATGGCAGTGGTTGGGTCAGCACAGACGTGTCACCACAACTGATGACATGGTGGTGGCGGCAGCGGGGTCATCAACGGCAACGTTGGGGGGGTGGTTGGGTCAGGGCGTCCACGTTGTCGTGACTGACAACATGGTGGTGGTGGCAGAGGGGTCACTGCTGCTGCCACTGCATCGTCATTGGGGACGCCGTGGCAGTGGTTGGGTTGGTGTGAACGGGTCATCGTGACTGACAACACGGTGATGGCGGCAGCAACAGGGTCACTGCTGCTGCCGCCACTTCGTCATTAGGGACATTGGGGCAGTGGTTGGGTCTGCGCAGACACATCATCGCGACTGACAACACGGTGGTGGTGGCAGGGGGGTCACTCTGCTGCTGCTGCTGTATCGTCGTCGTCGACATTGGGGAGGTGGTTGGGCAGGTGTGGAGGCTGTGTCGCGACTGATGACGCAATGGTGGTGACAGTGAGGTCGCTGTTGCTACTGCTGGGTCATCGTCAGCACATAATGATATCATTTTTTCCGAAGCAGACGGGCAGCCCGTGCTGACAATATCGCTATGCGAACGACTGGCCCGCAGCGGGCCCATCGGTATATATTCGAATGTTGAAGAATGGTCGGATGGGCCTGCTTGAACGGAATAGCAAATTAAGTAACAAGGTCGGGCTGGCCCGCATAATCATCCCACCAACAAAAATAAGGACAAGATACAGTGACTCCAAAAACCGTTGCAATAACTAACCTTGCGAGGGTGCACGAAGCGCACCCCAAGCACCTGTAGGAATTGCACTTTGCTTTGGTCTGGCCAAATATAGTAGACACCCTTGGCTACAAATCGACCCTTTGATCATGTGATTTGGACCAGTGGCTGTGGAGATATGCCACAAACATTACAGTGAACTCATTGCAATGGTTTATGTACTGACATGAATTTCAATAGGATCTCAGTAAAGTCAATAGTTGTTTGGTGATGCCCAGTGAAAATTGACCGTGATTGGGTGTGTCTGGGGATGTTGGGGGATGTTTTCTGAGTCGGTACATACGAAGTCATCTCCAATCACAACTTGCTAATAGAATGGGAATGTTATGCATGCTAGCATGGTGTGCTGTATGACAATAAATGATTTCTGATGTTCACGACATGACAGAACAGATCTCGACATAGCGCGTTCCTCGCTGCCCAAGATCGCACAATCTGCTGCCTTCTGATCCCTCCTGTTGTCCTATGCTATTCCCATCCAGGGATCTGCTACGAAATGCCGCCTAATGATTCACAGTCTGCTCGGAGCTGTTCACAAATGGCCATTACTGATATGACCACTACATATATCTGCTAGTGTCTGTTCTGTACTGCTAGAGCTCTAACCCATAACGTACCATTTGCGCACGAAATCTGCTGGTATCTGCTCTGTAATGCTAAGCCATATAATCCGTACTTACCAGCCCAGGGGTAAAAGCGAGCCCAGAACGAGTCGAAGCAAGTGTAAGGGAGGTTCTGACTCGGGAAACTGACCAAGAACACAAGGCTAGTAAAACGAATGGTAGACGGGAGGAGTTCTGGAGAATGATGCGAGGCGACGAATTGATAGATATGTAGAGACTCAGACTGAGGCAACCACTTGACGAGATGACTTGATACCATGACTTGGAACTTGCAAAGACGACTGAGCAAATGATGTCTTGAATGCGTAAGCGAAGGATCTGGGACAAGCGATCCGAGTTAATTGACTAGTGGAGTTCGCCTTGGGACACGGTGTTGTCCCATATCTTCTTCTCTACCTGCGACCCTGTCAGCACGGGCTAGTGGTAGTTTGAATGACTCACGAGCTCCTTAGCTTTGTTTTTGTAGGCCTGTAGGTGATAGTATTGGTAGAAGCGTCCAGTATAAATGATCGTCCTTACCTCTCGCTGCTGCTCGTCGAGCTCCTCGTTCCAATAGGAGTGGAACTCGTTGCAAGTTCCATTCCCATTAATCTGTGCCAGCCAGCGCAGAGCGCACAAGTTACTATAAATACAATATTAATAGCGACATTCGTGACATAATTTGTGATCTTGAACTTACTATCCGGTCTTGTTTTTCGACGGTCGCATCTTCTTGGCCTTACGGGTACTGTTTCCGGTTTCCCCTACTCTACTAGCCTCCCCGCTTCCTGCCTCGTCTTTCTTCTTGCCCTTGGAAACAGACGCAGGCATTGGTGGAATGGGAGGTAGCTTGAGCAGGACGGACTTCTTTATGAGGTTTGAACTAGTAAGGAATATATAAGTAGAGTAATCGAACTTGATATGAACTAATACCTTGGTTCAATTATGATTGGCACTGGGATGGCGTCACTAGCACCTCCTGCAGGATCCTCAGCCGAGTGCGTTGTCGACGGCTTTTCCAATACCAAGGTCTGGGACTCTGTGGTCGCTTTGGCAGCCATCGCTGGGATCACGATGGTAGATGTCGAGTTAGAGTCTATTTGACTTGGAGGTTCAGATGCGCTGATCGTCATAGGCATGACAGGAGGCGAGGTTGCCACTATCTCGGGTTCAGATGTGCTGGTCGTTGTAGGCATGACAGGAGGCGAGGTTGCCACTATCTCGGGTTCGGATGTGCTGGTCGTCGTAGGTATGACCGAGGCCACCACTGTCTGAAACTCGGATCAGTTCATCCTGGTCACAGAGATGATTGGAACTGATGTCACCACTACCTGACATTCGAATGCGCTACTAGTAATGGTTGTAGATGCAATAAGAGGTGTCATCACTGCGTGCTCGGGTACTAGTACATTGGTGGTCATTTCGGCAGTCGTAGATGGGATGGGAGTGAGTTCAAGTAACACGAGCTCATCTTCTATCCCAGCCATGGCAGAGAAGTCGACACTTGAGGAAGAATCTGCAGTAGTCGAGACTCCTAGGGACTTTTCCCGGGACGTATTCTCTGTTTAAACAAGTATTAGCATATGAAGAACAACGCGACTTACTGACCTTCGAGTTTTGGCTTTTTTTCTACCGTCTTGCACCTTACCCCCTTCCCCTTCCACTTCCTGCTCATGCTAGTCGCTAGTCCATCTCCATTTCCACCTTCATCCTCTTGCTTTACTCTCCGGTCTGTGTCCCAGTTACCGCATTCATCCAAATTGTTACGGACCCATCCTGGGTAGTCCAGCGAACAAAGGTAGTCGATCTTCCAATCATTCTCGGCCAGCTGAAGAAAAGGGAATGCCTTGTATGCGTGCGAGTACATGAGATCCTTGGCTGAGGTGTTGGCTTTGCCCCAACTCTTCGGAGCCATGCCCTTGGTAACGAGCTCGGCCCAGCAGCCTCGAATCGTCTTGCGGATGGCCTTCAACGTTCCCTCGGTAACTGTCTTACCCTCTTCGTCCTCTAAAAATGCAATCTTGTAGCGTGGATCAGCGTGTGCTGCAGGGGAATTCGTCCACTCGTTGTACTTCTTTTGAGTCCAAAAGCGAAGACTTGGGTACATCTCTACTTTCTTCTGAGGCTGGGGCGTCGTTGCTGGCTTCTGTAATGATGACGACAACTGCTCGAACATCATTCTAGGTACTGTAATATAGTCAGCCTTTTGATATAAATAAAAATGACTCACTTTATTGTATCACGCTCATTGGTCGCCTTCATGAGCTGGAACTCAAGTGCTTTGCAGCATTCTCGCAGTGCAAGTGTCTCCTGCATATATGCATGACCAGCGTGAATTGCCGCCTGACTAATAGGTTAATTATACATGTTAGTATCGTAATCTTACATGTGGATACCCGAGAGACGGCTGTGCAGGATTTGCCTGTGGAACTTGAAGCGGAGCCAAGGGGATGGCACTGGTGTCATGCCAATAAGCGTCCAAGTTGGGGGTGTTCTCCACGCCAGTACTTGTTGGATATGTGTTGGTGGAAGAGAAATTGTATGCTCCGTTCATTTTGGTTGAGTAGGGGAAAGGAGGAAGTAGAGAGTGAGCTGGAGAGATGCGTTGATCGCATGGATAGGGGGATGTACAGTTTTAGTAACTCCGACGTGGCTAGTCCCGGGTTTGCTAAACCTTCCATTCAGAACTTAGAGATAAGCTTATCCCCACAATATGTCCGACGTGCCAGTCACAGTGTCCGGTCCAATCGCTGAGCTCTTCATTCTGAAGTCTCCCCAGATTCACATGTCCGGCGATGTGATCTTGTTAGATATCAAGGACGTTGTTCCTGGCTGGGAAACATATGCGTTTTCTCTCTGCACTGTCTGCCCTGGAGAAAAGGTATGGTTTTGTACTAGTGTTGCTATTCTCCAATTCACTTTGCTCTAGAAAATTGTCCTTTGTATCAACCATCGTGCAGTGGAGACCAACTCCATGTAAGAACAATTTCCTTTAGTGCCTACCGTACTATTGATTTGTCAAATTACAGAGAAATTCAAACTGAGGATACAGCGTCGGACCAAGCCATGCGCCAATGTGGCAAGACACTTGTTGACGCGGAGACGTAGGTATTTTTTAATATTTGACTACTGTCACGGTACTGAAAACATACAGCCAAACGGACGACCCTATGGAGGGTAGTATAACCATCAAAGAAGATACCATTGTCGGATTCAAACTGCTCAACCCAATCAAGCTGGAGGACTTTGGTCCTAACACCTGGTATGTCCAAGTCTTCTAGTATTCCGGACAAGAAAATCTAACTATTCAGATTACAGTTGTCCAATCATTCCATGCCATCTGCTGATCTGTCCAGATAAGCCTGGACGGGTCTTGAACCCATCAAAATACCTCATTCGCACTTTCGACCCATCGTTCCTTCCCATCAAGACTGCGAAAAAAAGGCTGTCAGCCGAAGAGTATCAAGCAAAGTTGCAGAAGCGGCTTCAGTTGGTATGAACCTGTCTCTCATTGTCGTTATCATAGTATTGCTCTCGTTCATAGCATTCTGCTTGTGCTTGTCCTGCTGCTATCGTATCCTCTAGTCCAAGTTGTGTTGTTAATACTGTACTAGTTTGCAATCGAATACCAGTGCTGAGTTTGTATGCGGTCAGGTTATGACGACTCAGAATACAGTGAATTTGTTCTAGATACAAAACTACTCGACACCTGCTACATCACCGTCCTCATCCTCGTCATCATCGAGCTGTGAGTAAATGCTATAAGGTACCCCGAGGTCAGAAATATCTACTCCGGGTTTTTCCATCATGCAATAAAAAAGGGCTTGGGTACCAGATGGTAGCGTGAGTTTGCGGGGGATCATTGCGACGACACTGCGGATGTTCTTGATGTCGCAGATGGTCAAGTCATCGAGTAGGAGAGATGCAGCAAGAACCTGCGAAGA
Source organism: Tylopilus aff. beelii (assembly GCA_038094295.1). Taxonomy (NCBI): domain Eukaryota; kingdom Fungi; phylum Basidiomycota; class Agaricomycetes; order Boletales; family Boletaceae; genus Tylopilus; species Tylopilus aff. beelii. The sequence continues at coordinate 8,848 of JBBPTU010001070.1, read as the reverse complement.
GAGACGCAGTAGGTCTACATCTGGTTCGGAATAGAGCTTCATGATCGCAACATCAATGAAAGTCCACTCCTGCAGCACATTAGACGCAGATCGGATAGCAAGACGAGTGAAATACTGGACTTCTCCGACTCGGACTTTGTCATTAGTATCGACGAACTATACATAAATAGGACTGAGCATGTGTCTGGGAGGGTTCCAGTGAACGTACTTTGACATTTCGAGAGACCCGTAAATTTTCTTCAGACTTGAGAGCCTCCCTCCACGCAGAACGCGCAATCTGTCCATTGGGAAGGAGCAGCCGTGCCCATTTATCAAACCGAGGAATGTCTTGACCAGGGGGGAGATAACTGCGTAGTACTTGAATTAGTTCGTCATCAGGAGAGACCAGGTACTTGGAACGTTTTCGAAGAAGGGCATAACCACTACCGAGCTCAATGGAACCACGAGGAAGTCCTTTGGGAGGCGTATCAAGTTCTGGTATTATGGAGAGTAGTGCATTGACCTGAGAACGGCGCACGCCCTCTTGAGCAAGGTTGGCATATGGCTTGGATGGCTGATGAATTTGCTGGCCCAAATTGCCAATAGTTCTTTCCATCGTCCATTGCGCATAGCAGATTGGAGGACCTTTCTGGAAAGCCTCCGGAACAAGGTGGATAACTTGGTGGACTGCGGGACGAACAAAATGGATATGATCCTGTTGAACTTGATAGTAGAATAGCTCAAAGTTGTGTTCCCAAACACAAAGGAGGGTGTGTGCGTCCTCTAGCTGTTCTCGCGTCATAGAATATTGACAAATGATTTGAAACCCACAAACGAGCAAGCAGTAGTGAGACCAGTACTTCATCAGAAGGGTGTCGTAGAGCAGAATTGGGGCAAGGCCGAACGTATAAAGTTGAAATTCCCAGGTCTTGTACTGCGTATTGATCTTCTCGGCAATATTGCGCGGCTTGCGATCGTAAGATCCTGGGAGAAAACTGCCAGTGCTTGCAACATCTCGGCCATGGGAGATCCAGAGGTTGTTGTCCCTAAAAACAGCCCAGTCCCATGTAGATTTGTCGTCATCAGGGCCAGCATTGATCTCCCCATGCCAAAGGGCAATGAGTAGGTCCGAGAGATTGCCAGCTAAATGCATGATGTCGGTCGTCATGCAGAGAGGTACACCAAGCGAACGAGAGGGACTGAGCCCGAGAATGAGTGGCAGTTTGGTGAGGCCAGTCTCCGTCTTCATCTTGTCCCATTGGGTCTGGTTTTGAACGGAGACAATCTTATCCAAATTTCGTGCATAGTCCGAAGAACCACCCGGGGAAATGTTGAACACATCAATGTCGGGATGATCGCTCCCCTCAGTGACTTGGTCACGAGGACATAAGAGAGCTGGATAATAGCGGTGCGCGCGCTCTTTACGTCTCCCTGGAAGACCACAGTATAAGCGGCACCCATTTTTGCCACTGTGTCCAACCATTCCGTCCCAATAAACGAGCCCAGGTCCATCGGCAGTGGTGTAGAGGAGGTAGACATAGGAAAGATAGCGTGAATCAGAGAGTGGATCCCACATGGAGAGACCTTCGTGTTGGATTGCGGCGAGATGGTGTACACCAGGGAAAAGAAATGAGTCGACATTCTTTGGCTTCTTCGGACCGGGGATAAAGCCACTGGGGAGGATGTTGAGCTTGCGGTAACGAACGTCAGGCGAAAGGTTGCCTATGATCCATATGTACATCCAGCAGTCGGACTCCTTGCTGTCATATAGCTGTGCGCCATTGAGGGAAACCATGAGAACGACGTCATGCTCTTTGATATCCCCATCTAAGACTGCGCCGAGAAGATCCCAGCCCATGACAATGTCATTTATGCATGGGATTTTGGGGGAGTGAGAAGCTACAATATCCCGAAGGATCTCCTGGCTCTTCTCCCAGAGGTAACGCATAGCCCTTGCACTCTCTGGACTTCGGTTGCGTGTCTGAAGCTGAGGACCGACAGGTATTGTGGTAAATTGCTGAGCGGGTAGTTTGACATGACCACTGGTACCCTGAAGCTTTTCTTGGTTCCATCGCGAGGCTTGACAGATTGGACATTCCTCCAAATCTCTGTATGGTCCCATAAAAGCAAGGCACGTGTTTGGACACATGTCGTTGAAGATTGATTCAACCCCAGTGCAGGTGCGGATGAGTTTTTCGACCTGGTGAAAGCTAAGAATGTCGCCAAGACGAGGAAAATTGTGTTTGAAAGAGCGAGCGACAGATTCATAGGCAACTTGAGAAGCGTTTTCGAGCGCAAGGTAGGTGGATATACTATGTTGAATAGCAGGGTCGTCAATTGTGAGAGGAGTGGTTGGCGGGTTGCGGAGCCGTTCTAGGGTAGCAGGAGAGAGTTGTGCAGTAAGATCCGTGAGGGAGGTGTTGCGCAGAGCTTCGATAAAGTCTATCGTTTCCTGCATAGGTTTGAATCTTGCGAGCAAAGATAATACCGTGATGTCGACGACTGCTTGAGGTCGACGTTGGTAATTAATGAGGACGCGAAGAGGGTGAGAGCTTCTAGGGGGAGAGCCTGGACGTGGAAGTGGGGAGTCTGACTGCCAAGGAGGTTCTGGCCGCTGAATGGGGGAGTCTGACCGAGGAGGGGAGTCTTGAAATGGACTACGTCCGGTGCCGGGAGAGATATCTTGGCGTTCGGGAGAGCCAGAAGGCGAGCGCACCTAACGAGTTTGTCAATAAAGAGAAGAACGTCGAGAAGATAAGGACATACCTGGCGTGGTTCTGGAGAGTTGCCACCAAGTATGGCAGGGTCTGGAGAAAGATCTTGACGTTCGGGAGAGCCAGAAGGCGAGCGCACCTAACAAGTTTGTCAATAAAGAGAAGAACGTCGAGAAGATAAGGACATACCTGGCGACCGCGTTTATCAACTGATGAATAATCTTGTAGATCGTCTGGCTCGCGCGTTCTCTTTTGCGTAGGTAGGGTTCGATTGCGTCTTCGGGCTGGGGCACCCCTTCCCCTACGATTAGATGGTGGGGTGATGCCGTCAAACTTTCGGTTTTGTATATGTTGGCGTTCCTGTTCCGGAGCTTCTTGCAGATGGCGATACCAGGTGGTCGAGGAGACAACGTGTGGTTGGCCAAAGTTATACAACGAGCATACACAATTGTATCGCTGGTTTGAGGTCCTGGTGCTGCTGGCACTGGCATCCATGGGACGGACAGAGGTTGGGTAAAGGGGAGGAAACTGCACGCACTGCGCAACGTGCAATGTGCAACGTGTCTTGCTGCAAAGGAAGGCACGTTGCATGTTGCACGTTGCATCGATTGCATCGATTGCATCGCCGGAGGGTTCTTGGATTTGCCGGAGGTAGACTTATCTTAATCAGGAACACACATATGTCGTCAGATAAATACGTTTAAATACATTAGCTAACACATGGAACCAGTCGAGAACATGGTCAGTTTTCACTGGGGGTGATGTTTGGTCATGAAAACAAAGATATATTGATTACTATTATGTCTGAGTTGAAAAAAGTTCCCACACTTCAGTATTCCTTAATATAGTACTGATACTTCAACCAAACCAATATCAATCACTTTTCACTCAATAATGACTGTCTTAATAGCTTCAGTGACCATCCTATATTACAAGTAAGTTTATAAGATGTTTGTTCATGATTTACAACTTTGCTTTCCATTTTGTAAGTCATATAAATAATGTTTCTGCAAGTTTTCCTATAGTAAAATGTATGAATGACTTTATATCTTTATTATACAAGTGCAATGCATTGCTATTGAAGTAGAATAAATGGTGTACAATATATCTGATATGCTCCACATTATAATCTAATGGAATAGCATGTGCCAAATTTTGGCTAACAAGCTGTAATCAAGTCACAATCTTCCATATCTAATATGACATTGGATATATGACTAACAACATTATCTAATAATGATTCAAAACATGCTTAGATAATCATATATGATTGAAATCAATCACCCAAGGTCATACAAACGTTGATTAGCATGGCATAAACAATTTTGTGGACTATCAAGTTGATCAACAAAATACATCCATAAGATAAAGTGGATTTTCATGATAATAATAGACTGTACTGCTGGGATTTTGACAGGTACCACTTGCAGAATTGATAGTAGCATGGATTCTAATCCTTCTATGTATTTTTGGAACCACATACATATGAATATCCATTACTATTATAGCAATAGCAACCAATATACCAAATATTAATCCAAACATTGTAGGATAAACTTCCATTAAATGATATGCATGACTTAGAAATCATATTGAACTATGATATATACATTGTAAAAATATTTGTACCACATAGAATAGCTATTAAGTCTATTAAAACAGTCATTGTTGAGTGAAAAGTGATTGATATTGGTTTGGTTGAAGTATCAGTACTATATTAGGGAATACTGAAGTGTGGGAACTTTTTTCAACTCAGACATAATAGTAATCAATATATCTTTGTTTTCATGACCAAACATGACCAAACAACTATTGACTTTACTGAGATCCTGTTGAAATTCTTGTCAGTACATAAACTGTTGCAATGAGTTCACTGTAATGTTTGTGGCATATCTCCACAGCCACTGGTCCAAATCACATGATCAAAGGGTCAATTTGTAGCCAAGGGTGTCTACTATATTTGGCTAGACCAAAGCGAAGTGCAATTCCCACAGGTGCTTGGGGTGCGCTTCGCACACCCTCGCAAGGTTAGTTATTGCAACGGTTTTTGGAGTCACTGTATCTGCTTGTCGACTATCCTGCTAACCTGGCAGCGATAAAGGCGCACATGCCAACAACTGGGTACTCGATCTCGTAATTCTATTAGTGGCATGCATTAGCATAGTGGGTCGACGTCACTTTATCCTCACGGCCTTCCCGACCTCAATTATAAGACTCACAGATTTTCACAGCTAAATTTGACACCTGCACCATTTTCCCTCCATGCCTGCTAATCCAGTTTCCGTTCCTGCGCCCATGCCTTCTGCACCTGCACCAGGTGCCATTAGGGAGCAGGATACTCTGTCCAGAGAGAAACACCGAATCAGGGAGTTGGAGGAGGAGGTCGAAGAGCTTCGCTCGAGCAAGGAAGCAAGACGCTCGTGAGTCATGATTTGGTTGCTTGAGTTATCTGACATTCCAAAAAGCATTAGGAATTCCACCTGTATCGTTACTAAAGGACGGGCGTTTTGGCGTGTCGTCGCACTATTCGATAGTTCATTTGACCTTCTCCATGAGGACGACCGGCAGTTGGACATTATGGAAGAAGGTTTGGACGACGAAGACAATCCTTTTCCACATTCGCCTATGTCAGTCTCGTCTGATTCCCAAGTTCTGACCAATCCGATATTTAACTTTCGCAGCCAAAACTGTCTCTACTGGGGTTACGAGGAATTTCTTGAATTCTTCCCGTGGATCAAGCCCAAGCTGACAACTTGCGAGCCGGATGAACTCGAAAGAATATTTAGAGAGGTGTTACGGTTTGGACCAATATGGTGCGCCATCAAGAGGACCTTCACTTCACACTTCGAGAAGCTGTCATCGACGGCTTCTATCAAGGACTCGTTGCTTACGTCGATGACGAAGTGCTCCCAGGAGGGGACTTCCCTTGGGATGTCATAGAAAACCACTTTGCTACGGACGAGGAAGTCGTGGACTAACTCCATGGTTGGTTTGACAGTTTCTCCCTTCTCCATTCGATGTTCCGTGCGGGCCCACGCCGCAATCATTATTCTCAATTACTCCATCCTGTACACCGCCATACGGACTCTATTTAACTGTTCTCACTTACCTAACATGTATTCTCAGGAACGTGAGAATTCATCTCACGTTAGCTGTTCTACCTTCCCAGGACGCTGTAACTCTCCCATAGCCATATCTCTCGTTATGGTTACGTTTCCCCATCCCCAGATACTTACGTATAAATACCCCTAGATAGCGCCTTGTACGATAGTTTGATCTACGCAATCTAACCTGTGTTCTCATCTCATTCCGCTGTGAAGATAGGTTCTTCCAGCGAGACCCTCGCAGAACTGGACTTCCTTTACCAAGCTTTGCTCGTTATCCTCTACGTATATTGTTCTCTTGCAGACGAACAAAGGAGACGAGAACAACGGGATGTGTATCGTAACAAAGATCAAACTCCTCCCCTGGCTCCAACTCTTAAGTTCGGAGCCCGCCCCCCACCACCACGTCCTTCCGTAGCCCCACCAATGATTCTTCCTCCTACGACACTTCCCAGACCCCTACATCCTCGCGCCCTCACCCTACACCTACCAACCCGGTGGTTCCTCATATGAACCCTGCGACAGGTTGCCCAACGCCGAGAAGCCAGCGCATACCTGGCACCTCGACTCAAGCCGGATCCATCTTCAGCTCATTAAGGCCCCCTACCCGCCTCAGATCTGGAAGTTCCCCTGAACCACAGATCGCGGTCGATATATCTGTCTCTACTGCAGAATTTTCTATTCCTCAACGAGCTGAAGGACTGACCGCCAACCCCGTACCCAGTGAATACGAAGAAGAAGAATTGGACCCACAGATTCACGTGGACACTGAGGAACTTACAGACCCACCACCCCATTCCTATGAACCAGAAAACCCCCATCTGGAGGAGGGCGAAGAACGCTTTGATCTCTTTGGTGGAGAACCGGAAAGATATTCCCCAGATACCCTCGCCCGAATTCACGAGAAAACGAAGAGAGCAATCGACAGAGCAATGGCAGACGAAACAAAGGAAAATAAGGCCACCCTCCCCGACGGCTTCTCTGGAGAAACTGAGGATGCCAACCAATGGCACAACCAAATGTGCGCGTACTTCGACGCCAACCCACAGATCTTCGATCACACAACTACTAAGGGAGATAAGCAGCAAACTATCACCTTCCTGAACCGAATGAGCAAGGGCCAGGGACGGGCCTTCGCCGAAGGATGGTACGATAAGATGTACGCAGACGACGAGGAAGGGAAGAAGATTACTTTCAAGGACGTATCTGACAACTTCCTCACTACCTTCTGTCCGGCATCCATGGAACAACGAGCCCGGAACGCCCTCCATGCCATGGACATCAGGAAGTTCAAAGGCGACTTCCACAGGTTTAGGACGGTGTTCGAGCTAGAGGCCGGAAGAGCTAAGATGAAGGACGTAAACGATGTCTTCCGGATCTTACAGAAGGCAGTAGATCTGGATACTGCCAAAGCAATGGCCCTAGTCGTTCCCCAGCCCAAAGATATGAAGGAATGGCTAGATCGCGCCAGAACATTCTATGACCTCGCGGAGCAGAATAAGTATGACCGCGGAGGCGGATCTGGATGGATTCCATCTATCCGCTGACACAACAACGAATGAGATCCCTATCAAATGGACATAGACGCCATCCGCCTCACCCCTGACGAGAGAGTGGAATGCTTCCCAAAGGGGCTGTGCTTCATTTGCAAAAAGCCAGGATGCTCTACTAGGAACCACCCAAGGCCCGCCACTGACTGATTCACAACTCAAGAGGGGCCATGGAACCGGCAGAGCAGCGGACCTGGCCGAAATCAAGTAAGGGCCACGGAGACCAGAAAGGAATCCCAGATGGGAAAGTTCATAAAGGAACAAGGAATCTCCGAAGAAACGGTGATCAAAACCTTAAGGATCTGCTACCAAAAGCATGACGAAGGGGCCGACGAAGATGGAGGAAGTAGTGGGGAAGAAGCCGTTAATAGAATCACTGCTCACGAGGATTTTTGAAAGGGAAGGAAGGGCCGACGTCTTCACTTCCCAGGATAGCGCCTGTAATTGTAACAAGTACCAAGTCAAAATCTATGAGAATCCCCACTTCCCTTTATGCTGGTACTATGGGCAAAATCGTTGACAAACTCGCACTAGTGGACAGCGGTGTGACCGGATGCTTTATCGACCGACATCTAGTAAATCAGGCCGGATGGAATAAAGAGCGGATGAAGACCCTGCTAAGGGCAAGCAACGTGGACGGAACCACGAATAGCAACGGGCTAATACGACATCAAGTCACGCTAACGTTACGAATCGGGGATAAGGAACAAACGAGAACATTTATGGTAATTGACTGTGGGAAGGAAAGCCTAATTTTAGGACTCCCATGGTTATGGGAGGTCAATCCCCTGATTGACTGGGCAACAGGGAAGGTAGAACTCCCCGACGTCCTCCCGAAACTTCGACACAACTCCCCCAGAGCGATCACTCAGTGATACCTTATCAGGTACCTGGGAATGGATCCGGACGCAAAAATTGCCAAACTATGGAAGAAGAAATTGGACCACGAGGCTGCTAAAGCCTACCCTGTACGAAAGACCATGGTATCCACCACCTTGGCGGCCGCAGCGGAAAGAAAGGAGACGGTCCTACCCCCTGCGTATGAAGCTTACCGAAAAGTCTTTGAAGAACCCCCAGAAGGAGAGTTACCCCCAAACCAAAAGTTCGACCACGCCATTGAATTAACTAAGGAATTCGTCCCAAAACGAGCAAAGTCGTACCCACTAAACCCACAAGAGACCCAGGCCTGCCAAGACTTCGTGGATGAGCACTTAAAAAGTGGAAAGATCATTCCCTCGAAATCCCCCCAAGTGTCGCCATTCTTCTTCGTCCCAAAAAAGGACGGCAAGCTTCGCCCCTGCCAGGATTATCGCCACGTAAACTCAGGAACAGTCAAGAACGCTTATCCGCTTCCACTAATCTCGGATCTTGTAGACAAGCTTAAGGATTCTGTTACGATACGCGTCCTGTCGCTCTCGTCTTCTTTGTTCGTCTAGGAGAGAACAATAGACGTAGAGTATGACGAGCAAGGCTTGATAAAGGAAGTCCAGTTCTACGGGGG